>JAJLTT010000031.1:0-138512 GCA_030568315.1 Myxozyma sirexii
CGATCTCCACGAGCATTTCATTCAAGAATCGTCCGAAATTCTCGGCTTCGTTGGGCGAGCAACTGGCGCTTGTAGCAAATAGTCTACTGGCAGAGAAAATGAAATCGATAGCTTGTAGCGTGCGGAATTTATGAGTACCGAGCATGTGGAGCTGCTTGAGGAATTTAACGCAGAATGTGGCATCAGTAGGCGAACAAAGAGCGCGCGGGATAACACAGTGCGCCAAAAACATATCCGCTTGATTCTTCTGCACCGTGACCTCTTGTCTCGCTCGCTGCGCCGGATCAAGCTCAGCCAGTTCCTGCACGATCTTAGGCGCGTAATCGAACCAGTGGGAACGCTCGAATCGCAGACGACGACGCGTGCGCTCGACGTGATTCATATGAGTCCTGTTTTCTTGCTGGAGATGCTCACATTTTCGCGTATCGCGGGATTTGTATTTGTCGAATTCGTTATTGTAGCGCTGGATGGGAATGTGAATATCGTACAGTGAGAGCTGGAAGAACGTTACGAAGAGGCCCTTATTCAAATACCTCCAGCACAAATCACTTGAATCTGTATAGAGTCTCTCGACAATATCTCGAAGCAGAGGGTGCCAGCAGCCCTATGGCGTCGTTAGCTCATCAACATTGAATAAAAAAAAGCAAATTTCTCACCTCTTTCTCTAACTGTTCGCTATCAAAGTACTCATCGATTTCGTGATCATCGACCTTGATGTCTGCTTCATTCACTTCGGAAGCGGCAGTCGTCTCCAATCCCTCCATTTTTGAATCGTCTTTAATCTCCATTTTAGGCATTCTTGCCTTTGTTTGCTCAGCGTTCTGCGCATCTCCATTTTCTTCTGTCATTTTTCCGCCATCCTTAATCTTCTCTTCCTTTTCTTCTCCAGCTTCTTCATTCTTCTTTTCCCTCTCTTCTTCCCCTTTCTCCTTCCCTTCCTCTGTCACATCTTTGATATCATTCATCACCTCATCGTGTACATCTCTAATCTCCTCCTTCTTAGCCTGCAAATTTTTCAAAGCTAAAACTTTCCTTTCATGCAATTGAGCACGAACAGCATCTCGTCGCTCAGTTCGATTAACCCAGCGTTTCGCATCTGACTCTCTCACATCAATTCCCAGTTTCTCGCGCCATAAGCTAAAAGCAAGTACTGGATCAATTTTAAATTCATTGCAAAGCTCCGGAATCGAAAGTGCTACTTTCTCAAATTTATCACTGTGTATGTCTTCATGCAGTAAGAAAGTATTGAGTAAATCGACATATTGCGACAAGACGACAGCCAAATCGTCAAATCTGCTCCCGAGAACCTTCGTATGGGCTTGATAATCTGGAATATTAAAAATCGCAGTCTTGTATTGCTGCGAAAGTAACAGAAACAGCTCAGAGACAATACCAAGATCAAGAAGACAAGACACAAGACGCAAAGCTGGCTTACGAGACAAATGGCGCTGGTCACCAAGAGCTAGAAGGACTTCGCTGCGCACGAGAGGACCGCAGCTCAATCCTTCGATCTGAGCTTCCTTGAGATTGGCAAATGAGGCGATTCCCGCCATTTGCTGTAGCATTTCTTGAAGAATAAGAATGTCAGAAGTGTTGGATTGGTGCAGCCTGCGTTGTAAATATTGGAGGAGGGGTGTGGGGTTCATAAGAGAATACTCTTTGCAAAGTTTTCCGGTGAACGAGGCAAGAGCTATACGGACTAATTAGAAAACGGATTGCTGGAAATAAACAAGATAATAACATACATTGCAACCACTTTCGTTCCGTGATACCATCTCCTTGTACAGTATTTCTACCAGAACTTAGTTGCATCATAATAACAAGCGGCAAGGCATCCCATCCAATCGCAGTGAAATACCGCGCAGCTTCAACAACCAACCCGCTCAAATTGTCATAACTCTCAACTTGACTGACCAGTACAGTTAAAGAAGTGATCGGGTTAGCATACGATACTCGAGCTAACTGTCGCATCATTTCTCGCACGTTCTCTTTGGCTAAACGTTTCAAAACGTTCTTGGTCTCTTTCTCTGCTTTGGATCCCGCGACCCGCAGTTGGGGAACGTTGCGAAGAAGGACGTTATACCACTCACCATACACCGAATATCGAACTGGATAGTCGAAATGGAACAAAATTGTCCCGACTTCGAACAGCGCGCCAGGATTTTCTTCAATTAACGAAACCGCAGGTAGCAAATACGTACGAAAATACTGGAGCCAGAATGTGGAATCATACGACGTCTGCTCGGCAGTTTCTTTCTTGCATTCTTCAAGAAAATGATTGACTATCCTGCACAACTTTATGAATAGCAATGGATCACGACTCAACTGTGGGCCATTACACTTGACGAAATAATCAGAGTACATCAAAAGATCCTCAATGTTCTCAATCACTGGCACACCATCGGTCCATGAATCATAAAATATTCTATATGTCGTATCAGCTTTATCTGAGCGCTTCAGGTGACTCAAAACACGTCTAGATGCAACTGCGCTCGGCGCTACAAGCGTGAATCCATTTTTGCCATGCGCAGATACTCCTCGTTGTCGAGCGGGTAATTTCTTTTGATTTTCTTCTGAGTCCAAAAATGGCTTGAACGTTCTGACGGTTTCGTAAAACGGTTTCAAAGCGTATGACATTAGGATGTTGAGATTATCAGCAATTTCACTGTACGGACCAGGCAGAAAAGGAAATTTAACGATGATGAACATGGCTGGCCAAATTGAACCTACACTCAGTAGAGCAGCTGCAAGCTGAGGCTTTTGAGGAATAATCGCCTTCTTCTCTTCCTCCTTTTCTGGTTCTTCTTCTTTTGGCTTGGTAGATTTATCGCGCGGTCCGTCGTCGTCAAGCGGCATAGCCATCGCAAGAGCAGATGCAGTAGCCAAATATGCGGTCTGTTCTAATTGTTTAGACCACGCGTCTTTCTCCTGAAGCAATGCCTCGTCAGAAGGAGCTAGATGTGGATACAAGTCACCTAAGCAAATAAAGCCTTCCTTGATAAGCACAGCAATCATAGCCATTAAATTCTCTGGGGCGGTTTCTTCAAGTTTAGTATACCACTGCAACTTAAACCCAATGAGTGAGGCAGCAAGAGGATTGCCACCTTTTCCGATATCAGACAGTGAGTTTGCCTCAGATGGAATGGCTGGCCACCATGGAGATGTCTTCAACACCTCTAAGAAAAACTGGGCATGCGCGACAATGTTTGTGGCATAGATATCCATAAAAATATCGAGCGCGCGATTAGGATCAAGGTCAAAATATCCAATCAAAGAGACAATAATATTCGCGGTTCGTTTCACTAATGCCATTTTGTTAGGCGAGTATGATGCATTGTGGATCTCGACTATTAATTTCGCGTAACCTTCTGATTCTTCGCGCAGTAGGTTGAATCGCTTTTGCTTGTATAACAATGCTGTGTTGGCGCGTACAACTCGCTTCTCCAAGAGTGGGATATTCCATTCGGTTAAGGCCAAGACGGAAGGCTCGAGTTTTGTTTGAATCAAAGATGGCTCGAGAGGCAATAATTTGATAATTTGGTGCAGCACTTCCGAATATGAAAAGGCCGCAAAAGTATCTATGAGAAGAGATTTCATATCGAGCGATTGAGCGGCCTCCATCGACATAAGAGATTTGAAGACCATGACTGCCAAGTCAATTCTAATACGCTCCACAACAGCAGAAAGAGTAAGTTCGTAGATAAAAAGTAAAAGCTTTTCTGTGTCTTGCTCCTCAAGTATTGACTGAATGAACTCGCTAAAGAATGATCAATTGTCAGTTCACGCGCAGATCTAGTGGTTCAAAGGTTGTAATACAAATTATCCACCTCCTCATTTGATATGAGTTCGACGACAGAATCATCCACCAACAGCCATTCAGAACTCAGCAGCTTAGCCGCTTCTGTAGTACGTTTTGAATCATCTTTGCCTTTGACTGGAGCCACATCAGGAGTCATTGAGCGCGCAAGAGGAACAGGCGTAGACTGCCTGCTTGAATCGGTCGCCGATCGCGGCTGTAGAGGCTCGTCCGCATCACGCTTTCGCTTCAGCGGAGAGTCGGCCATCGTGCAGCTTTTTGACGGTACCTGGCAGTCGTCTTCACTATTCAGACTTGATGCGGATACTGAGAACTGCGCTGTAGACTCTGGCAAGGCGCTCAAGCTGCGTCGACACACCAAAACTTCCACTCACGTGATGTTAGATCACGTGCAGTTAATCTCCCAATTGCAATGCGCAAAGGCTGCGACGGGAGAGGCGGAATAAGCAGAGTCGAAGCGGTGCTTTAGACTAGTAAACGGAGGCTATAAGTAGTTTTAGTAGAATTACAGAGTTGCGATTGTGGAATTGGTAGTTACTGGCGGTCTTTCTAGTAGTAAAAGGCTACCGCAACTGGTCGACTATCCGTCGACGACAACGGCCGCAGCAGCTGGCAAATAAATAAGACAAAACCTGGGCCCCGCGCAGAACCTGCCTTCCCAGAGGTTCCCCTTCGCCAACAACGACAACGACGACGACAGGCTTAAATAGACAGCCGGCGCCGTTCGACAATTATCAGCTAAATCGTTTTGCTCTTCCAATTGTGTGTTGGCAAATGTCTTCGTGAGACAACGCGGCTCCAGAGTGGCTCATCCCCGCACCGAAATATCGCAGAGCGCTCCCACCGACCGGCCTAGTCTTCTTTCTGTTCACAGTTCTCGGGTCTCCCTGGGCGAGCTACTTTTTCCAGAATGTTTGTGTTTCCGGCGAACAACGACGGATACCGGCAGAGAAAAAAATCTTTCAAGGCATGCGAGCAATGCAAGAGAGGACGCGTATGTTGACTGCTCTTTTTAAGTGGCTACGGGAAGCTGACTATTTTGCACCCCGCAGCGACGATGTCAGCCATCGAACAAACCCTCTAATGGCTGTGTCAAGTGTGCCAGAAACAATATACAGTGCAGGTACCTGCCTATTGATTTGGGTTGTTGTTTTTAGCGACTGTAAATCTAATCTATCGTCTAGTTTGATCGCAGAGCTATCGCCAGAACTCAAGCATAAAGAACCGTCTGCAGGAAATGTCGTTGATGGCTTAGAAAGGTCAACCGAGAATTCACCCGCCGAGTCGAGCTCGTCCGCGCATACCACAAAATCGCTTGGGAAGGTCTCCCCGACGTCGGTAACCGTCATACCTCAGGAATCGCATGAATCGAGCACCTCACCTCACACTCTTCCCCCGATTATGCTTGGTCGAGAGCCCCTATCCAATGTGTTTTCTAGTCCTCAAATTGACGTATCGATTCCGGTAATGCACAATACTAGACCTCCGACGTTGCCTTCAATTTCAGCTCCCTCCACGTCACTCCCACTTCCTCGCTCGACACGTCCTCGTGGCATGACAAGCATAAACGATGTCATTAATTCCACAGACACAGAGATAGTTCCGCCAACAGATGCTGTCTCAGCTGAGCCAGAGTCTACAGCAACAAGTCCGCGAAGATTTATTTCTAATCTAGATCCAACAGCAGATCTCGTGCAAGGAGGTTATGTTGATAACCAGAAAATCGGAGTGTGGCTCGCTAGCGATAATACCTCGGCGGGCCCAGGCAATGATCAGCGAAGACAAGTGCATGTGCCGCCGACAATGAATCAGCAACTGTTAGTATATCTTAACACGCTTCGTGCATTTGAAGTGCCACCAGATCCAGATCGCGACGGACTCATAAATGTCTATTTCAAATATTTGAACAGCATTCTGCCTTTTGTCGATGAAAAGTCTTTTAGAAGGCATTTGCGCAAAGGCGAGCACTCTTTGGTTTTGCTGCAATGTATCCTCCTCGCTGCGTGTCGCCATACAGACGCAGACCCTTTCCTTCACGACATGGAGCCCCGAGATTTTGCCGCCGCCACGCATGCAAAGATCAAGGCACTTTTATTTGCAGAGTTGGAACAGGATCCTATTATGCTGGCGCGAATATACGGTCTTACCTCGCTTCACTGTGAGGGACCCAATGGATTGACTGACAGTGCTAGAGATGTGTCGAATGCATTTCACTACGCACATTACGCGGGAATTCATCTACGACGCGATCATCTGGAGCCTGAGGCATCGAATGAGATGTCACCGATGCAGAAGTTGTGGCTGTCTTTGTGGTGCGTGGATCATATGTCTGGGTGCGCGACTGGTCTTCCTTTGAAATCGCATCCACGAGATGTGGGATTGCCGATGGAGAGTAGTGCGTGGGCAGCTACTAAAAATGAGCCGCTTGCTCGCATTACAGAAGCGTGTTATTTTATAGATATGACTTGGGACTTGTATCGGCCGCGTCCGCCAGAGACAATACCGGACATCAAGGCGCCAAAGTTCAGAAAGGACGAATATTTGCCACGGCTGATCCACAGTACTGCAATCATGCTTTTTTACAAGCGCCTTCACAGTCTTACTGAACAACTGCCTGAGTCAACGATGCAAACGTTATTGAGTGCTGCGCACGATATCTTAGAAATCGTTGAAAATGACTTGGCGCATTTGCCACCGCTACCGGTAATTCCGTATGCAATCGCAATGACTCTGACGGTATTTTTACGGCTCTATCCGGCACCTGCAGCTAGGGTCGGGTGGTACAGATGCTGTGAGATGCTGGACTACTATGGAAAATACTGGTGGATTGCGGAGGCGATGTCGAGTATGGGCAAGCGAGTATTCCGCAAGCTGGAAGAAGACTACAACGGTATCTCAGGCGAATGGACGCTAGAAGATTACATTTCAGACCGCGCATCAGCCACAGGGCAGATAATGAACGGCGTGCTGGACCAAGCGTCATTATTCGGTGAGCTCGATAAGGATGTGGTGGATTACTGGTTTCCCAACATGAACTTGCTCGAGCAGTTGTATGCGACTGCTGATTTGCCAGAGCTAAACACGGGCGCGTGAAGGAGAAACAAAGCATAGGAATGGGAGATTGTGTAAATAAGAGCAGCGCCTGGAACTTGAATAACGAGCTTGAGGAGATGGGGTGCGACAGTGGAAACTCGCAGATGGCCCGTTTGCAGGATCAGCTGGCTGTTCCTAAGTGGTTTTGGCTGATTTCTAGTATTATGATAAAAGAAATGATAAAAGGATCGCGATGTTTATGACTGCAAACAGGACATAGGAGCAGCGCACACCAAAGGCGGCCCAGACCTGGTATACGATAGTAAGCCAAACCGGTCTGGGAAGCAGCTAAAAGGCATTTCAACCGCAGTTTGGACATTAAGCCACAGCTGATCTCGCTTAGAGGCTGGACATGGCTGTGCAAGTGGCTGGGGCTGGACCCCGTCGGCCGACTTCGACGAGTTTGCCCAAGCGAGCCAATTTCCCACACACGATGATTTTCGCTCGCTCGCCGTCACTGGGACTGACTATCTGATTTCGCTCCGGACTGGCTTTTTGACCGACAGTCCCGACTCTGCTACCGCTGTATTATGGCGTCGAGCTCGCCGTCCCAGACACTGCGCGCGAAGAAGTACCAGCACCAGCAACAGACGTACCTGTTCCCCCACTCGGCCCAGGAGGTCGAGCGTCTCGCATTCCAGCATGCCGTCGTCTCGCAGCTCTTAGGCGGCCGGTTTCTTCCGGCTATCGACAACTTCGTGTCCAATGCCCAGCTCTCGATTCTGGACTGTGGCTCCGGCTCCGGTGCCTGGGCTAACGACCTTGCATTCGCGCTGCCGCGGTCGACAGTGACGGGCTTCGACATTTACGAAATAGACATTGAATTCGCGGCACCGAACGTCAAATTCGAAATTGCCGATGCAAACAGTACGTTGCCGTACGCAGATAACACGTTCGACATCATTCATTCGCGAAATATGATGTTTGCCATCAACGACTGGCCGCGATACATGACTGAGCTGAAACGGGTGCTCATCCCCGGCGGCAGCATCCACTTCATCGAGACTGTCTTTCCAGACGTATTCAAGTCCAATACCCCGTACTTTCTAGAAGTCATCCGCTTCATCACTGATGATTTACATATCTACTATAACGTCGGTCGTCACTTGGAAAACCTGCTGCCTCTGGCCGGCCTGACCGCGTCGCTCGTAAAATCTTACACATTTGCATTCGGTCCCTTTGGTGGCAACGACAATGAAATAAGGCTAGGTGAACTTATGCGGTCATGCACGCTTGAAGGAGCCGAATCCCTGGCTCGCTTCTACGTGTCTAATTCGGGAATGTCGGAAGCAGAGGCAAAGCCTTATTTTGATGACCTCAACGAATTGTTTGCCGCTCAAAATAAACCTGAGGGATCATTGAAGTACGTTGTTGCGAGTAAGCGCTGACCGGGCGAGATCATTATTTTTTATTGCATTATTGTGTGTGTTGTTTTTTTTTTGTGCATCTGATGAGCATTATCACTTATTTGTATGGTTTGTTTCTGCAAACTATCGGCAGCAGGCAGTTTCGGTGTTCTTGTATTTTACTATGTTTTCCATTTCTTTTTATTACAAATGAGTCTTTGAATCTGTAAATCTGTACAATTTGCACTACTAAATATTCAGATCTTCTATAGCCAAATCGAGTGTGTTGTGCTTTTCATACTCGGCGGCTTATTAAAGTATCCGCGCCCGTCTCCCAACGAGCAATTGACAACAATCACTCATCGAGTTCTACACAAGCACGCCCTGGTTTGACTCGCCACGATGGACGACACGAGTCTTCAGAAAGTACCTAGACCTTCTCTTCTTTTTTCTAATTTACCGGTTCCTAATAATCTACTCTAGGCACACAGCCAAGCCGCCAAAGCTGATGCGGCAATACTCTCCGGTCGGCCAAACGACGCAGTGGGGCTCTACGCCGCTGCGTCGAATGCTTTTGAGTCCGTCAAGTCCACGACGCATGATCCAGAAGCTTTAAGAATGCTTGATATATTACAAAAGAAATACAGTCAAATGTCACTACAGATCAAAATGAATCTCGAATCAAACCCAGAGATCTTCAAACATGCCTACGAACAAGCTAGCAATCGCCCGCTCGCGAGCTCTACCAAGAACTCAAGCGCGCTAAGATCTAGTTTGGCGTCGGCTCGTGGCATGAACGAGCCTGATATTGATCAACACTACGTCAACGTCAAGCACCGAGCGCAATTATCAAATGCTACGTCATCTACACTGGCGGCAGCGGCTATGGGTCATAATAGCAACGATGATCTTTTCAGTAAATTCAACGCCTCACTGGAGGCTAGCATATCTAAGATTCATCAGTCGTCAAATAAAATATTATCCACGTTTGATGCCTTGCGGCGTCAGAATCCCCTTTTGGTGGGTAATCAGCAATTTGACTCGTTTGGCATGACTGGTATGGAATCATATTATTTAGTCCCACCACATGAGGACAGTATAGACTTTGATAGTACGACCCCCCATCAATTTTCATCTACGACAACAGGCTTGGTGTCTGAGCTATCAAATAGTTTCTCGGCGCATGAAGCCAATCTCCGTCGGCAACGCGACATGTTACGGAATAGTCTAGCTAAACTAAAAATGGATACTCGGGCTAGAGAAAGTAGACGAGTGCGAGATCTTGAGAATGAAATTGAGAGACTGGCGGCAGAGAACGAGAAACTGAAAATCACTAATGGAAGGCTGAAGGGCCGGTGGGATAATTTGAAGGAAAGTGCGCGGAAACGAAGGGGTTCCTCGTCGGTTTCTGCTGGCGAAGAAGAATCTGAGATTGCCACTATCGCAGAGGAAATTGAAGGAAAAGAAGATAAATAAATCTTGTATATAATAAGGAGTTTTTGGCGATATTTGTTTTTTCAAAGTGTATATATTGGGAACATGTTAGCTGCAGCGGTTTGACAGTATTTCAATCCTTGACCGTAAACTTTCTATAACGCTTTCCGAGTATTTCAAAGCTTCATCAAATGACATTTCCAAATGAGTATCTAATCCAATATTGACAATCAAGCTCGAGCCTTCCGCGACTTCTACTTGCGTCCGGTAATCTGTAATCCCATCTTGAATTGGTGCAAATACCATTGTTGTCTTAGGCTTGCCATCTGGTGGTGTCGGTTGCCTTGATAAGTGCTCTTGCGTGGATACAATGTAATTTTGCAGATTGATGCTGTTGAGGTTACGTTAGCTTGGTAGAGGAGATGCAACAGTGGTGCCAGCAGCTTACTATTCGCTCTTTAATCGTCCAAGTTCTTTGAGATATAAAGGCATGGCAGTCTCCGGGATCGCAGTATCCGCCAATCCTGTTTTTGACGACAGATCAAAAGTATAATCTTCAGAAACCTTCTCTTCCTTGATCTTGTCGCTACTTTTCGTCACTGCACCGGTGCCGATTGTAGTTTGTATACTCGCAAGCTGCTGTAATAATTCTTGATGATCTCGCTTTTGTTGTTCAAATATCGAGTTAATGCGCGACTGCATATCATTTATTTTTTCTAAAACTGTTTCTTGACCCGACATTTTATATTAGGACGCAGTGTCGATGTGGGGGTTTAGATCGTAAAAATGAGTTCGACGATGAAATAAGTCGCGTGCGGCTCGTATGGTTGGTTGAACTTCCAATGATATCCAGAATCTCCAGGTTTCTGTCAGACTTAGATTCCTATCAGACTTTCTAACTAATTCTTCCGTCAGTCGGCAGTAGATCCATAATTTTAAAATTTTTTTGTGAGAAACCATATTACTGTAAACAATTATTCATCAAGAACCATTAAACTATAAGTATATACAAAACTTCCAAACTCATCAAATTAGACCTCTTAAAGATATACATTACTCATCAATAACACCGCTCAGAAATCTAACCACTGCCTTTCCCACCGCTCCACCATGATTGCTCTGCTCTACCCGCTCCAACGCGTCCTTGCCTTGTTCCTCCGTCAATCCACCATTCCTAATGACCCTTTCCACAAGGCTTCGCGCTACCTCGGAATTAAATTCAGGATGCCCTTGTAATGTCAATAACCTCTTCGGCACGAACATGCCTTGTACTGGAGACACAGGCGACGTAGCAAAGATATGCACACCCTCAGGCGCGGTGGAGACATGATCTCTGTGCATCTCTTGCAGCCTTAGTTCACCAGCTTGTCCCGCCTCAGGAAATAGTTTTGCCGCAATGCCGTCGGCATCCATTGTTAGTGATGTCACTGAGACTTCCCAGCCTATCGGGTTCTGCTCGACGACGCCGCCTAGTGCGCGCGCAATGATTTGGTGGCCGAAGCAGATGCCGACGAAGCGAGTGTCGGTCGTGGTGTACACCTTGCTAATATAGGTAGTCAAGTCAACGATCCATTGATCATTATCAAACGCAGTCGCTCCTATTGAATAGTATTAGCAAGAGACAAAGCCCATTTCACGACAAGGGAATACGCACGAGAACCAGTGATTAAGATCCCATCAAACTCCTCAGGCACCGGATACTCTCCCTTCACAACGTTGAAATTCACAAGCTCCAGTTCAACGTGTTCTATCCGTTCTTCTTTCACAGTTGTGCTATTTGTGAACAGATTCTCGAATAACTGCGCGAATGACCCGCATACGGTGACCAAATCCGGATCGGTTTCGAGAATTGCTAGCCGTAAATGCCGCGAGGATGTTGAATCTGCGGCCGAGAATGGCGCGACGGGAGAAATTGACGGAGGAGACATTCTCGGCCTGTATGAATTCGAGAGATGAGTCTGCTTTGGGAGATTCAATCATCAAACAAGTTATCGACGCGAACCATTCAAAAACTCTAATCGTAATCTAAGTATCTCATTAGTCATACGTTACCGAGCCCGATTAAGGTTGCAAAAGTAGGGTTACACCCTACATAGTTACCCTGCAACCAAATCGCAGTCACGCGTTTTGTTTCGAGCAGCGAGTGAGAGAGCGACCGTCCGCGACGAGTGTCATCGCAGGCCGAATCTTGAAATCCCATTCTTCAGCAAATCCGGCCACATTTCCAGCAACCTCAACACCAGCAAAATGGCCCCCTCAGCTCCTCACCCGAAGATTGTGAAGAAGAAGACTACCAAGTTCAAGAGATGGCAGTCTGACAGAGTCATTGGAGTTTCTGAGTCGTGGCGGAAACCCAAGGGTATTGACTCGCGTATCCGACGTCGGTAAGTGAGAATGTGATTTCCAGTGTGTGGATAGGATGGGTTCAGTGTTGGATTGGAGATCCATGGAAAGGAGTCGTTTGCTTTGTATCCGGTTGAAAGAAAAATCTACAAATATAGGACATAGTATTGAAAGAGACGAATTACATGAGGAAACACTGAATCCGCAATCCACACGCGCAACGCCAAACAACAGCGGCTAACATGGTTTTCACAATTTAGTTTCAAGGGTACCTCTGCCATGCCCAAGATCGGATACGGATCCAACAAGAAGACTCGCCACATGATGCCCTCTGGCCACAAGGCTTTCCTCGTCCGCAACGTCGCCGACGTCGAGGTCCTCCTCATGCACTCGCTCACCTACGCTGCCGAGATCGCCCACAATGTTTCGTCCCGCAAGCGTATTGCCATTCTTGAGAAGGCCAAGGCTCTCGGTCTTAAGGTCACCAACCCCACTGCTAAGCTGAGACTCGAGGGTTAAATTAAGAGGAAGAAAAGGAAAAACTGTATCATATACCGGTTGCTTTTTTCTTCTTCTTGTTTACGCTCTTTCTTTATTTCGGTTTTTTGTGGGAACATGGTGTTTTTAATCAAAAAAGGCGGTAAGAGAATGATGGTGTGCATATATAGTCTGAAACAACAAAATAAATGACGAAAAGTGTATATTTATATCCAAACTATTTTAGGTTCTTGTTTCCGCAAGGAAATCGAATGATATGAATTACAAGGGCCTTAAAACTATCTCAGGTGTATTTTAATAAGTTTTCAGTTGGTAGATTGTAAATGGTAATTTATTCAAATCAAAAACGCCGAGTCCCAATATGCAATTTCACAACTACGACATTGTTTTTCTTTTCTTCTTCCTAGAACCACCGCCATCAGTTGAGATGCCACCCGCATCGCTAGCCTCACCGCCGGTTAGTGCGCCATTCCGTCTCTTGGACCTCCTTCGTCCGCGCTCCTCTCCGGCCGAGGATTCGGCGCCGGCAGACTGTCTATCGCGTTTGGATGTCGGCGGAGGCGACATTGGAGCCGACATTATGCCCAGCACGGTTGGATCGAAGCCCGGAATGCCTGTGTCGGGGGTCTTTTCCATGGTGAACACAGAGTCTAGGAGAGATGAGTCCAGAGATTGGGTTATAGAAGGGGCAGGAAGGTCGTTTTGTGGAGCGTAAAGGAGACGGAGGAGGTAATGTTCGGTAGGAATTTCATTTTTGCCTGGAGAACATAAAATAAACATCCGCGCATTTACATCGCCATAAGAAAAAGATAAAGAAATATACCTGGCAGATCGGAAATAAAACCTTTATAGCTCTTTCGCAGTTTGTTCTTGCTGCCATCAGGATGCTGTCTTGCTACCGACGCGGCGAGATTCGACAGTCCGAAAAGAGAAACAAGGTCCTGTGTAGCCGACGGTGATGGTTCTGTGTATTTTGTGTTTGGAAGCAGATGCAGCGGGGACATCGCTGTTTACAGAGTGGTTTGCTGTTATGTGAAGGCGATATCATTAGTTGCGGTGTCATACGTTGTGATGCGGAATGGCTTGACGCGGTTAGGGTATGCGTGTATGTAGCGAAGCATCTTAAGCGACGACGATGAGAAGATTTAGTTTGTATAGAGGGAGAACAGGATGATTAGGAGTGGGGAATGGCTATTTGATTATCGGCGAGGTCATCTTAGTTATTATGTTGTTTGCAGTTAGTAAACAACAGGACGGCAGGAACAATGGGCATGTCCGATATTGAGTCGATAGCGCACCGCCGCCCAGTTGCCGAAAAAACCAGCGCTGTCTGCTATCAGCGGCCTGGCGCCCCTCTGCGCCGTCAAGCAGTGGCTCACTAAGCTCTCTGTCTCTTATTCCCGGCCAAACGACGGGCCACAGAAGACATTGCGGCGACTCAGGCCCGCGGCGCCGGCGCAGTCTCAGCGCAGTAAGGTTTGGATGATCGGCAAGCAGCGCTGCTTTGCTCTGGGCAGACAACACTTACTGCTGGGCCCAGCAGGATATCTCGAGATACGAGTATTCGGCCGGGCATTATGTGCATTCGTTTATAGTGAATATACATGACAGTATTACAAACTAGGCGGATTCACCACCGTTTAAACACTCGAAATGAACGAACGCACCAGACGAGTCAACCGGACCCAAGCGTCGAGTTTATTTACGCCTCGTAGAAACGCCGCCCGGAGCTGCTTCTCTATCTCTTTAACTCTCCGCCTTATCTAACTTTTCTTTGCTGTTGCTAGTCGCCAAACCATGTAGTCCTGTTGCCTCCTTAATAATCGCCCGCGTCGGCTCTCCTTTCTCTCCTCGGTGTTTTACCAGCAGCAATGGAAGAGAAAAAGCACTTCACCGCTGAAGCAGCAGTGCCCGTTTACGATGGCTCTGCTCTCGAGACTACCATCTCGGCCGGGATTATTGATCCAAAACTCGAGCGTCGCATTTGTCGTAAATTCGATCTCCATCTGCTACCATTGCTGGCAATGATGTATCTTTTCAAGTACGCTCCAATTACCGTCTTTGGACCACAACTATAGCTGATCAACGCTAAACAGTGCACTCGACAAAGGCAATCTTGGAAATGCGAAAACAGACGGCATGACCTCCGACCTTGGCTTTGTAGATAATCAATACAACATAATCCTGTCTGTCTTTTACGTCCCGTACGTCATCTTCGCTTTCCCAATTGCTATGATTGGAAAGAAATATGGCCCGTCGATCGTTCTTCCTATCCTCATGCTTGGGTTTGGAAGCATGTGCTTGATTGCTGCTGGCGTTACCAATTTCGGCGGCTTAATGGCCGTCCGATGGTTCCTAGGCATGTCTGAGAGTGCCTTTTTCCCTCTAGTCATTTACTATCTGACCACATTTTATCGACGTGGTGAGTTAGCTAGACGGCTAGCTATCTTCTACGCGGCATCGAACATCGCCAGTGCGTTTGCTGGCTTGCTCTCATTCGGGGTTTTCCAGATTAAAAGTAAGTTACATGGCTGGCAATATTTGTTTATTATCGAAGGTGGAGGTACTGTTCTCATGTCTGTCATCACGTTTTTTTTGCTACCGCACGATGTTACTACCTGCAAATTCCTTACCGAGGAGGAAGCCGAAGTTGCATTCTTACGAATCCAGCGCGATTCTTCGTCTGTTGTCAATGAGAAGCTGAACGTTCGTGTGGCGCTGAGTGTGTTTAAACATCCTGTGCCTTATATCTGGATATTGATCGAGATGTGTCTCGGTGTGCCACTACAATCGGTCAGTTTATTCTTACCTCAGATTGTCCAACGACTGGGTTACTCCACCGTGAAGACCAATCTATACACCGTCGCACCGAATGTGTCTGGCGCACTTATTCTCTTGATACTTGCCTTTACGTCTGATTTCACCCGCATGAGATTCCCGTTCATCGCTACCGGTTTCATGTTTCCAGTCATTGGATTCATTATCTATGCCGCTATCGACGTCGAGCATTCCATCGGAGCTGCATATTTCGCTTGTTTCCTCATGACAGCTGGGACTTCAGCTCCTTCGGTCTTACTTTCGACTTGGTATAATAACAATACGCCCAACGAAGGTCGTCGCGCCGCCTTAACTTCCGTCGGTGTCCCGATGGCGAATGTGATGGGTCTTGTCTCGTCAAACATTTTCCTCGATAAAGACGCTCCTGTATACCTTCCTGCATTGGCAACCACAGCCGCTTTCGGGGGCGTCGGATTATGTCTGACAGTCGCGTTGGGATTATGGATGATTAGAGATAATAAAGTGAGAGATCAGAGACAGGGAGTGATTTTGCGGGTTCAAGATGTTTCAACTGAGATTTTGGCGGAAGGTCCAGCGAATGCTAGCTATAGATGGTTTTTGTGATTATTGACTATTTTTTATTTTATTCAAATTAAAAACATGATGAATTGGGGAAACTGTCAATGAATAAAGAATTGACGCAGCTGTTTTGATGCTTGATCCAAAAGCTTTAGTCGACGCTCATCATGTTTTTTTGTTTAATTTCACGATAAACGACGATCAATTAGCACCACAGATAAAATATCCAGCTACTATCTCTTTTATTCACATAGACTTACTACATATAATTTATTCTTTATTTATTTATATTTTATTAGGCACGAATGGTCACTTTGATTTTACCTGATTCGAGTAAGCAAATAAGCACACAAGAGGTCCACAGACTCATATCTAAAAGATGGTCAGAAAATCATGTCTTTGTATATCAAATGCCCCAGGATTATCTATTATTTTTTCATTTTAAATTAACGTATTCCAGTTGCTCAGTAATGTTCCTGCAAGAGCACATCTCCGGCTACATAAGCAACAGAATCAGCGGCAAGCAGACGCTTTCTCTAAGTCTCCATAAATCTGTCTCAACTCATCAAGAAGTAAATCTATAAAATTCCCGATCCAGGTTCATCAAGTTTGAATCTAGACTTTCCAAGGCAGCCGCGAGCATCGTGGTCAGTCGGATCTAGGCAACTGTAGGGTTGTTCAATACCCGGAAAGCAGAAGCCGGCATCTGACTTGCACCTGCAAGACTAGTCTTTTTAGCCCGAGTTATTGCTCTAGAATTAGCGGCTGGAATGCAGCAGAACTTGAGAGACACGTTCGGAACGGCTACCGGATAGCTCGGAGAGAGGGCACTTAGGGTTCGCTCTAGGCTTGCCGGTGGCTCTTTGCCTGACCGCTGCAAATATCAATTGCCTGCGGAGTATTAACACAATTGACGTCTGCCTGGTCAGGAGTCTCAACTATCAGACAGTAATCATGCTGTTGGCAAAAACAATACATGAGAACTCCCAAAATGCTGCAAGGTATCGTGGTCGCACCGCCGCTCGTCTTCGCCCGCCTAGATCAAAGTCTGCGTCCACGCGCCCTCACATACCCACACGAGCTCTTGGCAACCGAACAAGTATGACAAAATAGGCATCAAGCAAGCTCTAGCAAATGAAAACACCCCGGGCCAGAACCTGTGCAGCGCGGCACCTGTCTCACTGCAGATATGCTTTTTGGTTTCCTGACTTTATCAGATGGAAATGGTGACCGCCAGACGCGGCTTAAGCGGTGAGGATGAACTGTATTTTTATCTGATCAAGGACTGTGACAGTTGATTCTTCTCTTTCCAGCCCTCGCTTAGACCTTGAATTCGCACAGCAAAAAAATCATATTAGCCAGAAAAAGCTGATACAGACATAGCGGGCAAGGAAAACATATGTTGAGAGCAGAGGAGCTGGTTATCGCGGATTTCTCGTGCAGTCCCTTCTTGGCAGAATACTGCTGCTAGTTCGCAGATGGCACAAATCCCATAGTGCTGTCTAGACTGACAACTAGCCTAAGGCCAAAACCAATGCAACATCTGAGGAATGCTGAAAGGCAGAAGTTATTATATACCACTTTACAATGTGTGTTCACGATACGCCATGCTATATGCCAGTTCGGCGTCTCCATCTAGACACACGCAAGGTTTAATTTTAGGTTCCTGCCGAACGGCTGCCAAGGATTCAAATCTGATTACCTAGAAGCCCTACCGCATGCTAACCTCTTCCTCCTATGCACTACTGTATCCCGCCCATATCCTTGACCGCTTTAGGTAGCAGTGCACCTAGACCCATTGTCTTTCTAGCTTGTTTTGGTGGCATCCTCGTTTTGTCAATGCGGACCGAGCGCACTTGCGTTGCCGAAAAATCGCATATATAGCTCCTGTGATTTCGCCATGACTATCTTCCTCCCCAAAGTATACCTAAAACAGCCCTCTCGCGCGTTTAAATTGCCATTCTTTACAAGATGAGGTTCTCGGTTGTCGCAGCGCTTTTTGCTACTGCTGCTTTTGTCCATGCTCAGTGAGTACTCTTTCTCCCCTTGAAGTATTTTGATCAATGCTCTGACAGGACATCTACAGAGATTCATCCGATTGTCTCGCCAGTTGCACTGCCGAGGTTGCATCCCAGCTCGGTTGCGATGCAGCCGAAGAGTCGTGCACCTGCCAATCGGGATTCGCCGCTCCCATGAAGGCGTGTCTCTACTCGAGCGGCTGTAGCAGTGATGTCCCTGTGTTCTATGCCAACTTCAATGAATGCCCGACTCAAACCGCGACTACGTCTGCCGCAGTTGCTACTACGACCTGTCTGGCCAATTGCGAGGCTCAAGTCGCCGCTACTATTTCCTGCGACTATGAGAATGACGAGGAATGCTACTGCGTTGAATATGCGCCTCCTGTTATCCAATGCTTGACTGACGGCAATTGCCTTGTTGACCAAGGTGTTTTCTACAAACCGTACGAGAGTGGTTGCAGAAGCTACTCTTCGTCGGAGTCCTCCGCTGCTTCGTCGGCACCGGCGGCTACCAGCGTCACTCCTACTTCGTCGACTTCTGCTGCTGCCTCAACCACCACCCAGTCCGAGTGCATGGTCAGCTGCACTGCCTCGGTTGCAGAGCAGCTTGGCTGCGATGCCGCTGACGAGTCTTGCACTTGCCAGTCTGGTTTCGCTGCTCCGATGAAGGCGTGCCTTTACGCGAGCGGCTGCAGCAGTGATGTCGGCTCGTTCTACGCCGGTTTCAACCAATGCCCTGCCCAGACTGCCACTTCGTCAGCTGCGGTTGCTACTACTACCTGCTTGACTGAGTGTGAAGCCCAGGTTGCCGCTACTATCTCTTGCGACTATGAGAATGACGAGGAGTGCTACTGCGTCGAGTATGCGCCTCCCGTTATTGAGTGCTTGACTGCCGGCAGCTGCTTCGTCGACCAGGGAGTTTTCTACAGACCGTACGAGACCGGTTGCAAAAATTACTCGTCGTCGGAATCCTCTGCTGCCTCTTCTGTCGTGGCATCAACTTCGGTTCCAGAGTCTACCAGCGTCACTCCCACTTCGTCAACCTCCGCTGCTACCTCAACCACTACCCAGTCCGAGTGCATGGTCAGCTGCACTGCCTCGGTCGCAGAACAACTTGGCTGCGATGCTGCTGACGAGTCGTGCACTTGCCAGTCTGGCTTCGCTGCTCCGATGAAGGCATGCCTTTACGCGAGCGGCTGTAGCAGTGATGTCCGCCTGTTTTACGCTGGCTTCAATGAGTGCCCTGCTCAGACTGCCACATCGTCCGCTGCGGTTGCTACTACTACCTGCTTGACTGAGTGCGAAGCCCAGGTTGCCGCTACTATCTCTTGCGACTATGAGAATGACGAGGAGTGCTACTGCGTCGAGTATGCGCCTCCCGTTATTGAGTGCTTGACTGCCGGCAGCTGCTTTGTCGACCAGGGAGTCTTCTACAGACCGTACGAGACCGGTTGCAAAAATTACTCGTCGTCGGAATCTTCTGCTGCTTCTTCTGCACCTGCGCCTACCAGCGTCGCTCCTTCTTCGGTATTAATTATCGCCACCTCTTCTCTGGCTTCAAATTCCTCGTCGACAGCGGTGGCATTTACCTCGTCAAGCGTCAGCAGCTCATCGTCGAAGGAACCTAGCACCTTATCAAGCGTCACTAGCTCAGCATCGAAGGGTGTTACCACCTCCTCCTCAATCACTCCTACGAGCGTCTTGATTGTGTCGACGGCCTCGTCTGCAACAGGCTCTGCCATTGCCACGTTCACCGGCGCTGCTAATGCGCTTGCCGCCAAGGGTTTCGGCGCTGGAGCTGTTGCAGTTGTGCTTGGTGCATTCGCTGCTTTGTAAGCGGACTAACGTGACTTGTGTGGTAAATTCAATTAGATCCGGTTAGATTATGTACCAGTTATAATAAAGAACAGACAAATTGTGATTTTATCTTGTAAATACCAGCCCGAAGCTGATGTGCACTGTTAAAGTTTTATGCAAATATCAGTAAATAACCATGTGCCTCGATTATTCAAGGGGTGTATTCGAACCATTGCCATTGACGCACAAAATCAATAGTTCCAAATTACAGTTCTGTTGGCATAACGAGCGGGTAGCGGCATTAGAGTCAACATCTGATTCATCGTCAATACAGATACAGATTCGAGAATGAAAGTCGGTAGAGCAAAACATCAGAGTTTATTCAATGCAAACTTAGATTTTTGCAATCACGTGACATATTAAATGCTTTCTTGCTACCATTCGGCGTGCAAATATCATATATTCCGGCTCAATTTATAATTGCAAAATGTGTAGATTCGTTAGTAGAATTAGAATATTAGCTTAAACCTGCAAATTTCGGATTTTTTGAAAAATGAGGTTTTCTTAGATATTAACTGACCAGCAAAAATTTTTGGTAAATGAATTGCCTCTATGGCCAAGTTGGTAAGGCGCAGCACTAGTAATGCTGAGATCAACGGTTCAAATCCGTTTGGAGGCATTTATTTTTTGTTTGCTATAAATATATTTTTGCTATTTGTGTTTAGTTTATTATTTAGACATTTTTCATACTGGATAATGCTGGACAGATGTATAAGACGTCAGTGGTCTGCTTTGGGAAAGAGGAGTAGATATGCCGATGATGGCTACTTTCGGTTGAAAACGATCTTATCCAGCGTTAGCTTTCGATCATGCATGAGGCCAATACCTGCCTTTTTTGTTACTTGCATTTCAAGGTTTATTTCATAACAAGCTTAACTTATTTACTACTATTCCCTTATATAACAGGCAGCAGCCAAAAATCATCATCTGCCGAGTCCGGGCTAGCCTTCACGTGTCTCGATTGGGTGAATTGTGCTGCATGAGGCTTGCTTTAGCGCATTTTATGCTGACACTTGCACATTTATGAACCCTTGTCCACTCTTCGCACAACGCGGCCTCTTTGTCTGCTTACTTTGTATCTCTTCTTCTGCGTTCTTAGCCACCGTTCGACGCATTATTCCTCGTAATGGGCTCAAATTCTTCCAGACCGCAGCCTGCTCCGCCGCCTACGCCCCCGGAGAATGTCAATGACTCTCAAGACCAGCCTCTCCCGCAAAAGAAACTTCGCGCTCGTCACCGCTTCCGTAAGCGCCGCTATATATCTGCCAATCCAGCCCGCAAGGAACCTACAGAAGACACCTCCGCACTTGACGAACGAGAACCCGGTCAAGAGAATGAGATTCCTTCTGAACACAAACAAGCAGATTCCGGCGCTACACCAGCTCGACGTCGTCGTGCGCCCAGTACCAAATCTGCTGATTCTCTAGACCCGCAGCTTGTCTCTGAGAATCCTGCATTCGAAGCAAGATTGTCTAATTCGAGACACGGAAAAGCATCTACTGAAGGTACTACACCAGAAAGGTCGCCCTCTCGGACGGGAGTGTCCTCTATACCGGTCTTGCCGTCGATCTCGGCTTACGATTCGGGCCGCACGCCAAATGCGAAGAATGAGCTATACGAACGACAGCTCCGGCAGCAGGAGGAACTTCAACGACGCATACAAGAGCAGCAACGCGGTCTCTACTTGCAACAACCGCCAGCGCAACAGGCTAATTTCCTGCCGCCATTTTCCGCCATGTCGAACCTAAACGTTCAAGTATCTGCAAGTCCGGGACAAGCCTACCAGCCGTACTCTATGCCTAATCAATCGTCTCCACAGTCTAATAATCTTCACGTACCGATTTCTTACGATGTGGCCGGTCCACCGACGCTTCCTCGTCCTTTACAAATGGACCAAACATATCGAGCACTTCCAGCCAATCAGTTTATTTCGACATCCCCTCCGCAGGAATTCTTAAAACGAACCACCTCAGCGGCACAGTCTCCGTCACAAGGAGATAAGCCAGAGCCTAGTAAACGTCGTCGTGTACTGTTTGAGAACCCAATACCGCCTGTCGAACCAAAGCCAAGCGACGAGCCGTTCACTTATAGACGAATAAGTATTTCTGCAAACGGGACTATGAAATCAGCGGTTGCGTCAAATGCGTCGTCGTTGCAAGTTAATGGCCGGTCAATACTGTCCGATCCAATACCCACTGCTAACCAGAAGAATGCGCCGACAAATGCAGCAAATGGAGCAGCGAGCGATCCTGGCGAGGTTTACGAGGAAGCATTTGAGTGTCGCTGCGGACATGCGTTTTCTACGAAGGGAAATATCAATCGGCATTTAAAAACTATGCGGTATGACCCGGAGCATATGCGATATATACATCCTGATAACCACGTGTACTCAAGGATATTCCCGCGAACACGGCTGACAAAGGCAGAGTATAATGCGATAAAGGCGCAGAAAGGATACGTGGTGCCTAAGAAAGGACAGGCTAACCTACAGACGTAAAAGATAAACTATTGCTCGGTTTTCTTTGTATTATAGGTGGCAATTGAGCGTAGTTGGGTTGTATATTGTGGTTGCACATATGAGTGTATTGAGAGATGATAATTTTTGGTGCGAAAAGTAAACGACTCGATCAGATATTTTGTTAATAATGTATTCTTTCTAAACATTTGTTTGCATTATTAATCTACTAGCGAATTATGCCGGACCGAAAACAAACTTCGATTCCAATAAAATAGTCACAGAGCCGCACGATCTTCCCAGCTAATATTTTTTTTGCCTCCTCACAACTTGACATTGCCACCGTAAACCAGAAAACCATAAAAAAATTATAGATGATGAAGACATGTTACTATGAGCTTTTAGAAATACGACGAGACGCGAGTACGGAAGAAATTCGAAAAGCATATCGTCGACAAGCGTTACTTTTACATCCGGATAAGAATATTGATAACATCGATGAAGCAACCGAGAAATTCGCATTAGTCCAAGCTGCCTACGAGATCCTTTCAGATCCCGACGAAGTACGGGATTCATCTATTTGACCAGGATATGTGATTTATCTAACGAGAATTTTAGAGAGAATGGTATGATGCGCATCGGGAACAGATTTTACGCGATGAAGTCCCCACGTCGTCATCAGCGCCCGGCGCTGCTTCAGTTCACTCCGGAACCACAATCGCTGACCTCCTACGTTTCTTCGATCCAGGGTTGTTTGCCATCCTAGATGATTCCGACATTGGATTTTTCACAATTGCGAGAAAGGTGTTTCTTCAATTATCTGAGGAAGAACAGGCGGCCGCTCGGGAGAATGATATTGACGAAGACGATGTTCTGCCTGAGTTTGGGAACAGTACGTCGGACTGGAATTCGACTGTGAAGAACTTTTACACAAGGTGGAGCACATTCTCGACCAAGAAATCCTTTGCATGGTGTGATGCATATAATCTAGCTGCAGCTCCAGAAAGACGAGTTCGTCGAGCGATGGAGAAGGAAAATAAGAAGTTACGCGACGCAGGCAAAAAGGAGTTTAACGATACAGTGCGCGTGAGTTTCCCTGTATATATCTATAAGTTTGAGTGGAAATTTGACTGACAGAAACCAGGCATTTGTGGCATTTATCAGGAAGCGCGACCCGAGAGGAAAATCCCCACTGGCAGAACAAGAACAGAAACAACAAGACGTGGCAGCAAAAGTCAAAGAACAAGCTGCGCGCGCGCGCGCCGCTCATCGTGAACGCTCAAAGACTTACCAAGAGCAGGATTGGGCTGTTCCGTCGGCGAAAGATGAATCGTTCTGGGAAGAGGAATACGGCGATAGGAAAAAGAAGAAAAATACCGACGTCTCCGCGGAAAATACCGAGAATACGGAAAATGTTGAGGATGTCTCGGAAAAAGACGAAGACGCGTACCGGATTCCAACAACGAGTACCACGGCTTCGATAATCGACACACCCGAGATGCTTTCCGACGACTACGATGAAGATGACGATGTTATAATTTTCGTGTGCGTGATTTGTAACAAAACGTTCAAATCCGAAAAACAGATGCAGTCGCACGAGAAAAGTAAGAAACATATAAAGATGGTAAAAGATGTGATTAAAAGAATGAAGAAGGAAGATAGAGACATGAAACGTACTAATGACGACGAAGAATTCGTTGATGCTCTTGAAGAAGGTGTTGACCATTTATCTATTTGAAAGGTTTTACTACTGTACCATTACGGCGTCATGGGATTATTATGTACAAGTTAGCATAGGGCGTTCAGGAAACTCCTCATTTAATTCTATACCACAACTCAATTGAAATGCACCAAACCAAAATCTGAACATAAACTTCCCCAATGCACCCGGTTCATACCTTCAAATCCTCAATCTAAAATCCAACTTCAAATTCCCCCTAGTAGTTGACGTACGTCTGTACTCCTCCTTCTCCTGTTCTGTCATTTTATCCCAAATCATAGCTCTCCGATTATTCTCCTGCTTATAAAACTGCATGATTCCAAAAGCTAGAAACATACTCGCGATATTCAACGCTAAAAGAATATAATATCCCTTCACGTAGTGAGGCGCGTCGCTTTCCTGGAATACATTCGCGGCCGTCAAATTTCCCAACTGTACAGCAATATTATATATCGCTTGGGCTAATGCCCTTCGATCCGGATCATTAGAGTTCGCCGAAACCCATGATACGAGAATCGGCTGATAATACGGATATCCTAAGGTAAACGTGTACGAAGCGTACCTCCACCAACGACTTGCTGAGTAGGGAAGATATTGTAAGAATATCAAGTTTGGAAAAACCCAGATCGCAGACAGCACTGCGAAAATCCATTTTGTGCGGTAGAAATCTGAAAGTCTACTAAACGACGTGGTGGAAATGATATTAATAACCGCGTATGGAATGATTAAAAGATTAATAGCCGTAGTGCTGAACATCAAAACACGCATGTTGATTGGGAAATAATAGCGTAGCGTGACCGATGGGATAAATCCAATATATCCCAATAAGAAAATCGGGACCAAGAACTTATCAGTAAGCGTTCCGTAAATATCGGAGAAGATCTGTTTCGCCGATTGTCGCTTTCCAACATCTTTATTGCTTTGATTAAGCTTCGACGGATCATCCTTCACAACGCGCGCTTTCAAAATAACTGCTTCGCGAGGGGTGAAAATATTAGCAATCTTATCGGTCTTTAATGAAGGAATAAGGAAAAATGTAGCCACGCCAATAGCCGTAGTCAGCAATCCTTCTAAAAGAAGTAACCACTGCCAATTCCTCAAGCGACCAGCATCGATCAAAAGTATTCCCGATGCCATAAGTGCCGACAAGACATTCGTCCCGGCCTGCGTCGCCCAAATCCATGACAGCCGAATCGAAAGCTCGTCGGTTTTGTAGAATGAGGAAACGTAAAAAGCGAGTCCGGAAACGAATCCTCCTTCGCAGAATCCGAGAGCGGCGCGCGTGAATAGGAAAAATGGACGCGCTTGAATGAATACCTGCACGGTAGAAACGATGCCCCATGCGGTCATGATCGTCGGTAGCCATCGCTCTGGACCGAATCGTTTATTCATCATTTGCGATGGGACTTCCAATGACAGAAAGAAGATGAGAAATAGAGATTGTCCGATGTTGTAGTCGTTTGTGGTCATATGAGTATCAAGTAAGAAATCTGATGATAAGACTTGTTGAATGTTCGATCGATCGAGATCTAACGAGAAAAACATTACACAGGCGAGAATCATCACTCTCAAATCCGTTTTCCTGCGAACGATACTCTCTTCTTCTTCTGTCCACGCTTGTCTGTTTCTTGTTTAGCTTCACGACCTCCGCGCAATATAAACTTGCTATACATACTCCCCGTTTTTTAATTTCTCTTCAATTAACGCTGCTTGATATGCATATTCATCCTGATGTTCTTCTTTCTCCTCATTTTCTAAAGCTCCGTATTCAGTTTTCCCATCGCCACGCAGCAACGACGAGGATTCTTCGGCATTAATAACATCAATAACCTCATCGCCCTCGTAATCTGTCGTCTTTTCGTCAGAACTCGATGTATCTGAGCTCGACATTTTACCTCGGGTCGTTGCCTCAAGGATGCAAGTATTGTTATGTTGCAATGCTGTAGATGAAGAAGTGGGCAAGGTCTCGTGGCCGGCCCGGCGCGATAGCCGCTTTTATCAGCACGTGACCCATACATGAGAATAATCAAATCAACACCAAATTGACTGCAATGAAAAATAATAGCAAATAGATGGGGATTAAGTCAAGAATCCTTATATACAACAATACAAGAGATGGTATGTAGTCAAATAGGTGGTTCTAAAGGTCAATTTTATTTTCAAAAGATAATGTTAATTTTAACATTATAAAATTTAAGTAAAAAGTGAGATAACATTTATTATAAAATTTATTATAAAAAAGAATTTTCGAAGTACTGAATTAAATATTGAACTTAATCTTGATAAAACCAAGATAACACAACACATATAACAAAAGGTATAAACGTTTTAGGATATAAATTTAGTAGACAGAATCTTTTGATTAAACAATCTTAATTATATTTCAGTACCTAAAGAACATTAAAAACTCATTCCTGTCTCCATTTAATATGTTCCAGAATCCTGACCACGCTCGTTATACTACTTCCATCTTGCGCCCACAATCTGATGTTTTTCAACACAATATCCTGCAACTCGCTAACATCCGGTACATACTCCTTCAGCACGCCTCCATCCGCCGCCGCCGCGGTAATAACGAGAATAGCACCCAACGAGCTCTGTGATAATGTCCATGTATAAGGCGATGGTTTACGGAGAATGTAACCCGTACAGTAAATATATGATCGGATGCTTTCTAAGCATTTGCAGCAGTTTTCGAGGACAAGAGGTTTATATACGCCGTAGTCTTCTTCAAAATGGTTGATTACTCGGAGAACAAAAGGGCGGAAGATAATGTGTCGAGTAGCGTAGTACCGTATGCGAAGTACAAAGTCGCGATCGTTGGCGGCCTCATCTAATGTTGTTAAATCTGGCCGTACCGGCTCGGGAATCGATTGGTACCACAGCTCGAGCTGTCTATTCAGCTCATCGCAGATTTTGAGTAATGAATGAAGATTCTTCATATGCCCGTTACCTATATATAACGAATTATGCACGCGATTGAGTAACCTCCGAATTGAAATCTCGGCAAGAAAATAAATTAACGAGGAATCATTCGGATCAGAAATGGTCGGTAACGACATATCATCAACAATCGATTCAATTCCTGATCTCGGCAACTCGAATTCTGCCAATCGATCACATTCAATTAAAAAACAACTCCAAAACAAACGCACCTCGACTTCCCTCTGCGCGCGAGTCTCGGCAAGCGAAGACCCGTCTAGTTCAGGATGCGCCGACGCATTGAGCGAGCGGGCAAGACTTAATTGGACACTTGTCGAAGCGGCATGGATTAGTTTCCAGCTATTTAGCGGACGCGCAATGTACGCCATGTATAATCCCGCCAAGACTAAGCCCTGCGCAACCGTCGTGTTGTCGCTTAACTCGGAAGCTGAGACATCCCATATTATTCTATATGCGGGACCCATAAATTTCAATCCGGGAAGCGGTTTTTCTTTTGGTTCGAATTCGGCGGATACACAGCCTAATGCTAATATACTCATCACGATCGCTGAGGTGATCGACCATTCAAACCCCGTTTGTAAACATGCATTGTACATCGCGAGTACTTCAGAGCGCTCAATAATCGGATGATGGACATGTACTTTTGCAAAGTAATTTGCTAATAGCAATTCACACTCCACCGCATCTAGCGCGGGCAACACGATTTGCTCATAGTATCCTAGTGTGCTCCACGGACTTGCCCGTTTAGCTTCAATATTGTAAAAATAATCGAGCGGATATTCGCCTACTAGAGCTTTAATCTGCGGTAAAGCGAGCACTCTAACTGCCATCGTATCATGTTTTGTAGGAATCGTGAATGCAGGAAGAGTCGGTATTGGCGGTAAAATCTCGGTATGTAGCGAGACTTCGTCAAGAACCCTTGATTGATGCCATGAATCGTGTCTTGTATCTTGAGATATGTGGCTCGTTGACGATTGCGGCGATGGACCGTCTAGGGGAAGGCTGGCAAAGGTTTTGAGAAGTTGATCGTGTTTTGTTAGCAATTGTTCGATTCGCTCTAGTCGTTCTTCAATTTTTGTATTAACTTTTGAATCGTTGTCAAATCTGGAAACCAATTAGTTATCGATCTTGTGAGATAGCATATATAGATATGGGAAAATACCGCTGAGTGGGAAGGTCCTGGTATTTGCAATTAACTCGAGAGTCACTGCAATTGCTACAGACTGGTTTCTTCCCATCACATCTCCGTTTCCTAAATCACATTTATTAGTACGCATCCTCACGACTCCTGCGTCGTAGCGGTTAGGTAAACTAAGCATACTTGAATCGACAGAAATCGCAAGCAACAGAAGCTCGTCTCCTCGAGAAACTCATGTCAATCGGTTTCTCTATCTCGCGCCTTGATCTTCACAAGCTGGTCTCTCAAATGGCCATCGTCCTCAGTAATCCCATAGCGTACACCTTAGCAACGGAAAAGATTCCAGTGGGATTTGCTTTTCCGGACAAATGTGGGGGTTTGACGTAGAATGCGTCGCGAGCCGCATGCGGAGATATCGAATTTGGTGATATATAAACTATATCCCTCATTCACTCGAACTTGCCCTTAGCAACCACATCTACTGCTCCGTACAAGTAACCACGCCTATTCACTGGAATGCCGAGTACCCTGCGCCGCCCTTTGTTTTCCGAATTGCCTCTAAACAAAGGCGACCCGCCGTACTCAGCATGGGGTCTCTACGGCGATAAAGATGAGCTTGGGTCAATTAATCTGATAACAAATGAAGTTACCCGCGCCGCGGTTGGCGAAGTTAAGCTGGGAATCACGATTCCTCTAGAGTACGTACTTGAGTAAATCTCTGACGCTCTTTAAAATGCGCAATTGCGCTGACTGTGTATTTGTTGGAAATAGTTTACCGCTGGACTCGATGCCAAAACCACTTATCCCCAGTCGTATTACTTACCAGCATAAACTCATACACAAAGGATTTGCCAACGACGACGAAATTCATATGAACACGCAATCGACCTCGCAATGGGATTCCACGCGCCATTTCCCTTATCAAAGTGATTTTCGGTATTATAACGGCGTTACAACCGATGATATTATTGGATCAGAAGAGAAAGGTATTGCGGCCAACACGAGAAATGGAATCCACAATATTGCAAAGAAAGGAATTGCGACAAGGGGTGTCCTGATTGATTGGTGCTCATACGCTGAACGTAACGGGATTTCATATTGCGCGTTTGACCGCTTCGAGATTCCTTTGGAAGATATCATTAAGATTGCCAGAGAATCAAACATTGAATTCAGACAAGGCGACATCCTGATTCTGCGCACAGGTCTAACTAAGCAATACCAAGCCTTATCTCTGGAAGAAAAAATAGCATTACCGCAACGTCAACGGAATACGTATATGGGCGTGAAATGCTCGAAGGAGACAGCCGAGTGGCTTTGGAATCAAACCTTCTCTGCCATAGCCACCGATACTCTCTCATTCGAAGCCCATCCTAGGAATCCCACAGCGTCATGGTCCTTGTTGTTACATGAAATTGTCTTGGCTGGATGGGGTATGCCGATTGGAGAATTATGGGATTTAGAACGATTATCCGACGAATGTCAACGACTCGGACGATGGAGTTTCCTGCTTACCTCTCAGCCTATGATTATCGAAGGTGGTGTAGCAAGTCCGCCTAACGCGATGGCTATTCTATAAACCAGCTAAAAGGGTTACGAAAGCAACTGTTGAAATCTTAATAAATTCACGCAAGTTCTCATAAAATGTTTATTTAAGCCACACTTTAAAAACAGCTCATCAAAACACATTTCTCCTCTTCGATAATGGAATATTGCGAAATTCATATTTCTCAAAATCGACTTACTCTATTTAACACAGCATAGCACTGTAAAGTGGAGTATACAATAGACTAAGATCAACACCTCATCGGTCGCACGCTTCCTATCTTTCATTATGAAAGAGCTTATTGAGGCACTTTAAATAAAGTTAAATCAAATCCGGCCCATCCTGAGAATTTTACTGACTTTTACGTTTCCCCTTCAAATTACCAATAAAATAATATCTAAAACGCGTATTATATAAAAATGATTACCGTGCTTTTAAAAGCAGCTGTATATGAAAATTACTATAACAAGGTAGAGACAACTTTTATATACCGTTCCGATGGTCAAGAAACTCCGAGACGAAAACAAAAACATATCCTCAAAAGGCCAAAGATCGAACCAAACAATAGACAAAAACCGTAAGCAAAGAAAAGGAAAATTCAGCAGGAAAATTTAAATCGTCTTTTCATCGTCAGCAGCAGATTTCTTGCTCGACGGACCTTCTTCAGATGAAGTTAAAGTCTCAACAATCGCACTTCCGTCATCACGCATATCCTTGCTGTCGATGACGCGTGGGTGGTCGTTCTCGTCGTCTTCCCAGAAACGCTTCTTGCGGTGGATAGCAAGGCGAGTAAGCCAGGGTGGGAAGAACACAGTCGCGACGTCGACGGCTGAGAGTTTTTGCTTCTTGTTGGTCGGGAGTTGTCCTTCGGGGAGGTCTTCGTCAGAGTCGAAGTCGGCTTCGGTAGTCACGGCCATACGCCAAGTCCAGCCTTCGCGCTTTTCGTAGTTCTCGGGAATAATGCGACCTCCAGATATCTTGTCGAGAGCCCATGCGCCAATATTGAGGATCATGTAGGAAATGATACCGGCAATAAGACCGTAAGAAATCGAGTAGGTGAAGGGCATGACCGCGATGGTGAGGAAAGCAGGGATCGCATCGCCAATATAGGCCCAGTTGATCTCGGCAACGGCGGCCATCATCATGGAACCGACGATGATCAAAGTAGATCCGGTAGCCCAGGGAGGGATTGAGGCGAAGATAGGAGCGAAAAAGATCGAAATGAAGAAGCAGATTCCGGCAGTGATGGCAGTCAAACCAGTGCGGCCGCCTTCAGAAATACCAGCACCAGATTCAATAAAAGCGGTAACGGGAGGAGTGCCAAAGAGAGAGCCAATGACAATTCCAGAAGCATCGACAATGTAGGCTACAGCCGATCCTTCAAAGTCACCGGACTTGGGGTTCATGAAGCCGGCAAACTTGGCCATAGAGTAAAGCGTACCAGTAGTGTCGAGAATATCAACGTACAAGAAGGTGACGAGCGCAAGCCAGAACTGACCAGTTCCACCCGGAAGCGAGCCAATGTTCCATTCTTGTACGTTCAAAACTTTTTCAATCTTGTGGAAGGCAACGACTTTCTCAAAGAATTCGAAACGAGTGTTTCCAGCTTCGTCGTGGGGAAAATAAGTTGTAGGACTATTGCGAGGCCATGAGACGATAGAGACGCAGGCGATACCAATGATAATGGCACCCTTGACACGATAGAGCATACAGAAGACCGTCACGAATCCACCGAGGAAAATGCCAAGCCACATGCGACCGTCGCTCATCTGGTGCTCGGCGCAGAGATCAGCGTCGCCCTGGTACTGCAGAGCGCAGCCGGCAAGGTCGACAGGGGTAGAAGTAGCACCCGTGGTGACACCAAGACCAGCGGATCCATAGAGACCAATGAAGGTGAGGTAGAGACCAATACCGGCGCCGGTAGCGTGCTTGATGGTGGTGGGGATCGAACGGGCAAGCCACTGTCTGATACCCAAGAGCGAAAGACCGATGAAGATGAAGCCCTCGACAAAGACAGCGGTGACGGCAAGTCGGTAGGAAACACTGCCGGTTCCATGGTAGCCGACGACCTGGTAGGTGAAGTAGGCGTTGAGACCCATACCAGGCGCCAGGCCGATGGGGAGGTTAGCAAAAAGACCCATGCAAAAGGTGGTGAGGGCAGCGATAGCAGCGGTAGCGGTGACAAGATCACGACGGACGACTGGGAGAGATGTCAGAGAGGGCGCTTGCATGGGGTGGACTAAAAAGAGAAAAAAGCAAAATTTTACACACCTTGAATACAGTTCATGTAGTCAGTGTCGAGATCGCAGGTCGGATCGTCAGCGGTGCCGTTGCAGACACAGGTGCCGCCAGATTCAGAGGTGATTGAGGCGTTGACGGAGATGATGTAGGCCATGGCGAAGAAGGTAGCGAGACCAGCGCGGATCTCGGTGAAGAAGAAGGCGCCATGGCGCTCACGGCGAGCCCCCGAGTTCTCGAGCTTGAACCAACGGCCGACGGGTGAGCGAGCGACCTTGAGGTTGATGGAGTGGATAGTGTCGCCGAGACCCATGGTGAAGCAGCAGATAGGAGGCAGCGAGAGAGAACCGAGACGGAGAAGCGAGGGAGGGGCGGAGAGAGGCGGGTTAAATAGAAGACGGGTGGTGAAGACGGGAAGAAGTCAGTGCACGCGCCGCAGGGCATCGGGACGGTACAGCGGATTAGAGTGCGCACGGCGGGCAGTGACTGCTTTGCCGTGCAGCTGGCTGTGTTCAGAGGTGGTGCAGGTACGGGGTGTTGCAGAGCATGTACAAGCAATTATACGCCAATGTACCATCTACATAGTCATATTCAGGACAGACAACCAAAAATCGTCTGCTACAGCTACGGTAGAGCAGGTACGCCACGGCCCCACAGACCAAAGCCACCGCCAAAGACAGTCTCAACCGCGCGAAAGATAGCGGCGGTCGGCGTTGTCCGCAAGCCACCGCAAGCCACTGCGAAACGAGCGCCAATTAGTGCGCAGAGCAGAGCTGGCCGCCCGAGTACGGGGTTCTATTGTATTTTCTTTCCTGTATTCGACTGCGAATAGCTCTGCAATGTTCTTGCAGCTGCAAGTTACCGAAAAACCCACCAGTGGCAAACCCTGCGGCTGCTATCTCCCGCCAATCAGCGGATAATCCGTCATTACCCGGCCCGACTCAGTCAGCGCGGCGGGCGCAACAGAGTTCGGTGGCTGCCAGCGCGTTTGCCCGTCTTCGCTCGCCGGGCACTTTTTGCGCACCCGACACCGCGGCCTCCGCAATCATCGCGGGCTCAGTCTTATCGCTGCCGTCTTGTCTGCGCGCGGGGTTTGCCGTGTGCCTTATCTGCGGCCAATCCGCGTCCGTTCGTTCCCCATCGCTTACGCACAGTAAGAGTTGCTCTTGCTCCTCGCTCTCTGTTTTCTTGCCTCTAGTCTGCTCTGTTTCTGTAAGATATTCAGTACTGACAAAATCAATCCCTCTAAAGGACGCACTTTCACCACCGTTTACTACTCTCTCGTCCGCCCTTTTGTTCTCCAAAAGGACATCTCCGAATCCAGACAAAAACTCAATCCTAATCTCCTTTGCCTATTCCAGTATCTCCCAAATACTCTTCCTGCTTCGCAGCTCTCACCGCTGCCTCGCTTCCAGTCCGAATTCTGTCGGCTCGCTTCAATTTCTTTTCTCGTCATCGTGCTCTAAGATATGCTGACCGTTTGTTCGATAGCATTGTCCAGTTTGCGCTAACGGTCTAATGGGTTACCTCGGCTTTATTCAACTAGTTTTCGTATTGCAGGATGTGATATCGCCCACTCAATTCAGCCCAAATGGAGCAGATAGTCAATGTCTTGTCGTCCGAGATATTTCTGAGCGCATTTGGTTGATTTGCCTTATATCAATCCTGCTAATCTTTGATCACTTGACTCAAGTCTGTACCCTGCATGATTGCGTAGACGCGTAAAATCTCGGCAGTGGCCGAATAGTTGAAATTGCAAGAACACATGTGAAAATCAAAACTTGCATAAGAAAAAGGCATAGACTACGCGGATTCACGTTATGGCTCCATGAGTTTGGTACTCGTATCCAGCAGAGCTTCTGCTGATTGCCTCGCCTCCACCTAGTTTGTCCCAGTCTCATTCGTAGGTATTCATGATACAAATATTGCTCACCGCTACAATCTTACTCGGATTCATAGTTATGTCAACATTCTAATTTGCCTTTGGTTATCGTTTACAAGTATTGACTTGGCGATATGCATCTCCTCCTGCCGATGCTCAAATTACATGTAATTCATTGTAATCCAAATCCATCTAATTACAATGAAGCTTGAAATTTATCTACTGCCAATTTCTTTAAACAACGTCATGAACCATAATAAGAATATCAATCTCCTCTGAATATGTTCTGCCCAGAGTATCGATATCTTTACAAACATTACTCACATGCACATCATCCAAGTCTTCATTGACAACTGTTTAGAAACCATTCTTAAACAATTCCAGCACGGTAAGGATGGCTCGTTTTTACTAGATTCTAATATATATTGATTCTTCTGCACGTGCGAACAGACCAGCCGCACGATATTGCTCTTCGAATCTTCACGTGACATGACGCAAACTCAAAGAATTTGATAATAGACTCGAGCGCAATCTGCAATGAATTCACGTCCTATCTCTCTTTTACCTATATGCAAAAGTACTTGCCGACGGCGTCGAGGTACATACAGGCGGTGCAACTTTCTGGCTTTGTTCAGACCCAATATCGTCCCCTCACTGCGTTATTATCTTCAAATATGTCGAGAGAACTGAGTTCATTCACTTATCCTAAGCCTTCGCCGAAAATTGCCGGACAGGCAAAGGATGTCTGGTCTATTGTCAACGAAACGGCCCTCGAGGCTCAGAACTCGTTGCCATTTCCGGTCATCAACCTTGGGCAAGGATTCTTTTCGTACAACCCGCCCGATTTCGCCATCAAAGCGGCACAGAATGCACTGAACGACGTTTCGTGCAACCAATACTCCCCCACAAGAGGCCGAGTATCTCTGCGCAAAGCTTTGGCAGCTGCATATGAACCGTCATTTGGGCGCAAACTAGACTGGGAGACTGAGATCGTCGTCACCAGTGGCGCAAATGAGGGAATGTTCTCTGCTTTCACCGGTTTCCTCTCGGAAGGAGACGAGGTAATTGTTTTTGAACCGTTCTTTGACCAGTACATCTCAAACATCGAGTTGCCCGGTGGGAAAGTTGTGTATGTTCCTTTGGTACCGCCGCCTGATAATGATGTCCGTACGGTGTCTTCTAGCGAATGGAAGGTTGATTTCGAGTACTTGGAATCCAAGATCTCGCCGCGAACAAAGATGATTGTCGTCAATTCCCCGCATAACCCCGTCGGCAAGGTCTTCTCTCGTGAAGAATTGGAACGTATTGGCAAATTGGCCGTGGATAACAACATCATTGTTCTTTCGGATGAAGTGGTAAGCGTCGAACTCGATATTATTTACTGTCACTGCGAACGCTAATATGCTGGTTTATTTGTCAAGTACGACAGACTATACTATACTGAATTCACTCGCATCGCCAATCTGTCTCCAGAGTTGCAAAGGCTAACTCTCACGGTCGGTTCGGCTGGAAAAACATTCAGCGCAACCGGTTGGCGAGTGGGATGGCTGATTGGAGATGCCGAACTCATCAAATATGTTGCTGCTGCTCATACCAGAGTAAGTCTCGGATAACTCGTCATGTTGCACTGGATGTAAAATTTAACTTCATATCTAGATTTGCTTCGCGGTCAACAGTCCATTACAAGAAGGAGCTGCCGTGGCTCTGCAGGAAGCTATCAAGCCCGAAAACACCTTTTTCGAAGACCATGTGACATCATACAAGAAGAAATTAAAAAACTTCAACAGAATATGGGACGAGCTTGGACTGACTGTAAGCGATTCTGAAACCGCATCCCAATATCGAAGGCTAACTTCTTTTTCTGTAGTATACTGATCCAGAAGGCGGTTACTTTGTTCTTGTGAATTTCTCCAAAGTGCAAATCCCCAGCGACTACGTCTTTCCCGATGAGATAGTCACCGGTCGCGCCAAAGATTTCCGAATGGCATACTGGTTAATCAAGGAAATCGGTCTTGTTACAATTCCTCCGACGGAATTCTATTTACCCGAACATGCCCATTTAGCTGAGGATTATCTGCGCTTTGCGATCTGCAAGACCGATGATTATTTGGAGCAGGCAGTTGAACGGCTGCGGATGCTGAAACCTTACATCAAACATTAGATGATAGATTATGGCCTTTGCTACAATCAAATCGCAAGACGGTCTCGGTTCCAGAAGCGCTGGTAATCATGTATATAATAGACCAGAGTTAACCATAATAAAATTACAATTCAAAAGTTGAGATTATGATACAAAAGCACTAAGCACTTATTTAGAACGTGTAGTTGTAGACTTCAGTCTTCTAGGCAGTCTTCCAGCGCTGCTATTGCTGCTCGCGATCTCTTTCTCCGCGTCGTCTTTCCATTGTCGCCATCCTTCAAAGTCAATCAACGCTTGCATGCAACCCCACTAGAAAGAAAATTCTAATTAGTATTCAAATTCGACTCAAGACAGAACCAGGGTGTTCAATTACCTCGGTGATTTTGCGTTCTAGCCATACTAAATTTACAGGCTTAGTTAAAAAGTCATTACATCCTGCCGCCAGCGCTTCCTTTCGATCACTATCAAGTGAACTCGCAGTAAGAGCCACAATAATGACCGGACTCTTGAATCTATGCGGCGCCAATACATCCTCGTCCTTGATGTTCGTAGTATCCTGATCAACGAAAACACCAATCCGATTTCGTCTTTCCAATCGTCGGATTTCTTTCGTAGCCTCGATTCCCGAAAGTACCGGAAGTTGGATATCCATTAACACTAAATGATAACCTCCTTCTCGCCACTTCTCAACTGCCTCCTTTCCGTTCTTGGCTACATTCGAACGAATCCGTCGTCGTCGCATAAACGTCTCAAGAATTTTCTGATTGATGATATTGTCTTCTACTATAAGCACTTTAATAGGAGGCGCAACCCCGTCCAAAAGGGACGCGCTGAGAGGCGTCTGCAGCGGTTTATCCTTATTCGATCGAAACGGGACTGTCGCAGATTTCACATTCATAGCTGGATTCGAACTTGTAGTGGAATCTTCGCGAATATCAGCCGAGCCTGTTTCTAGGTTTTCAGATTCAACCGCATCACTCTGTAAACTCTGAGAACTGTCGGGATTCTCGGACCATTCGCTATCTGAGCTGGCGGTTACTGCTTGCAATGGTGATTTGTGATTTTGAGATTGAGATTGACTATTAGCTCCGGCAGGGGTAGAGAGCGTGTTACCGTAAGAATGGCTATGATTAGACCGTCTATGAGGCGACCGTGACCTATTTGAAGGACTGTCTCCGACGGCAGATAATAATGCATTATGAGCAGCATCGCTAGATTGTTGCAGTGGCTGCGGCTGCGGTCTTGACGTATTTGTATGGTTCGCCTGTGCTGCCGACATAGGCGACGGCGATTGCATGTTCGATCCCCCAGCTGCAACACCATTCTGGCTCGCCGGACTCTGCTTACGCAATGCCCTGGCGTGTACCGAACTTGTGCTGATGCTATGAGATGGCGAATTGTCAACCGCTCGTTGGAAATGATGATCACCCTCGTTCGGTTTATCACGGTGACCTGAACCATGCATATGGGCCATCTCAGGAAGAGACTGGGAGGAATGGCTGACGGAGTAAGCCGGAGTAGACGAGTAGTTCTGATAATTAACTTCGTCATCCGAGGCGAATTCTTCTCGAACATCGACCAGAAGAGCGTCCTGCATTTTCATGCCTCCAGGAAAATATTTATCCAACACCGTAAAAACAACCTGGTCCGGCTGTAATATCACATCCTCCTCGTCGGCCGTACCAGAACTCAGGCCGGATTGACGTTTTGATTGAGAGCCCGACTCAAGAACCGATAGCTCTCGCCTGACTGCGTCCCCTCTTTTTCGCCTATGACCATGAGATGTATCCTGGTTTGAGTTTTCGGAAGACGGCGAAGCAGACCGGCCAGGTATCTTAACCACCAAATCTGGCGCATCGTAAATCCGACCGAGTGCTATCGAGTATTTGTGTATAAGCGCCGTTTTCAGGTCATCCACTATATCGTTCGGCGAGACCATTACTGTCGTGGCCGCGCCACGCAAACGACGGACCCATACTCTTCTGGGCTCCATTTGTCAGGCAGGATCCGGAACCGCGGCAACTGCGGATATAGTATCGGGGCGATTAGAGCCAGCTGAGAGAAAACAATCCGCTCTGACGTGGCGCGAAGTAAGCAGGACGTAATCGATATTCAAAGTCTTGGTCCAGTAGCTATAAACTATCACAGTTCATGATGTGTAAGCCCGAGTCGCGCTTGCTGATAGCGAATGAAAGATTCGGGCCGGCCCGCTGATAGTGTCTTGAGTTCAGACGAAGACAGCGTACGATCTGCAACCGCAGCATAAGTTTTACTTGCGAGCCGCACAACCTCGCCAGCTTTGCAACGCAAAATTGGGTCTTGCGGTTCAGCTGCCACATCGCTGAACATCATACTGCGCTTCAGCCATGCCTTCTCTGATAGCAGAGGACGCAGTTGCGGAAAAGGCGCCCAGGCGGTTTGTTGGAAGACGATCTAGGGCTGCTAACAGCGAGCAGTCTTCCTCTGTTGGTAAGTACATCCGATTTGCTCAGTGTGAGGGGGATACATCTAAAGCTGGAATATAGCTGTTCGCGCTCCACGGAAGGCAAAGATTCCGTTGTTAAACCAGATTCCTGAGGAAATTCTTAATGACAAAGAATTAAATGCTGCTATTGAATTACTTCCTTCCAACTACGACTTTGAAATTCATAAATGCGTTTACAATATCCGGAGATACAACTACAAGCGGGTGGCGCTGCAAATGCCTGAAGGTCTTTTAATATTCGCCTGCGTGATCTCCGATATTCTTGAACGCTTTTGCGACGCTGAAGTTGTTATCATGGGGGATGTAACGTACGGGGCTTGTTGTATTGACGACTATACTGCTCGCGCATTAGGTTGCGAGTTACTTATTCACTACGCACATTCATGTCTTGTTCCTGTCGACGTCACGCAGATGCGAGTGCTCTACGTCTTTGTTTCGATTACAGTAAACGAAAAACATCTTATCGCGACCCTTAAGGAGAACTTTACCTCTGGATCTAGAGTCGCGTTAGTTGGTACGATTCAATTCAACGGTGCACTTCACGCTACAAAAAAGGCTCTCGACGCCGAAGGTGATCGTGAGCTATCAGTCGAAATTCCCCAAATATCTCCTTTATCCCGCGGCGAGATTCTCGGATGCACAGCACCTAAAATCGATGGACGCTCGATTAACGCGATCGTATACGTCGGCGATGGACGTTTCCATCTCGAGGCAGCGATGATTCAAAACCCAGGTTTACCCGCTTACAGATATGATCCCTATTCACGCAAATTCACTCACGAAAAGTACCAACATGAAGAAATGCTTCAAGTCAGACAAGAAGCGGTAAACGCCGCCCGCCACGCCAAACGCGTCGCAATCGTACTCGGCACTCTGGGCCGTCAAGGCAATATAAACACATTCAACAAAATAAAGCACGATCTGAGTACTCGTGAAATCGAGTATACCTTAGTTTTACTATCGGAAATCTTCCCGCAAAAGCTAGCCGAATTTGATCATATCGATGCGTTTGTTCAAGTCGCTTGCCCTCGATTGTCGATCGATTGGGGTTACGCATTTGCTAAACCTCTGCTGACTCCGTACGAAGCTTCTATCGCGTTTGGAGACGAGAAATTATGGAGTGGCTTGACCACCGCGGCAAGTGGTCAAGGCGAAGGCTATCGAATGGATTACTACGCCAAAGACGGTCTGGGAAGAACAAAGCCTTTATCGTTATAGATGTACTTAAAACTCTCGCTTGTACATATGTAAAATAAAAAACATATTATTTATTAATTATTACTAAACTAGGAACCTACAAAGTTTAAGATTTTGTACTAAAGTAATTTACTCTCCAAATACCCGTACTGGCGTGGCAATCGAAGCTCTAGAAGGTTTCTGGAAGCTCTTCTTGCTAACCATACCGACATCATCCGGAAGAGCAACAATAACGTTTTTATCACTGCCGAATTTGAAATTATCCGCAGTAACCCTGTCGCTGTAGCGCTTGATGGTGTATGAAGTTCGATCGCCTTTGAGAACATTCTTGAGATTCCAGGTAATCACATAGGGACCAGAACTCGATACAATTGTCGTTTCCTTCGAGTTCAAGCCTGTATTGAAATGGCCTTGCGTGAATGAGAGCGGCTGTTTAGTTTCCGATTGCATTTGTGCCACATGTTCTGGACTGAGCTGTAAACATTTCGGTCGCGGCTTGTTGTCCTTGCCGAAACTACGCTGGAATCCAAGCTGTCCGGCGTACTTTCCTTCCTTGATCGTCGCGTCAATAAGAAGCAGATATGTTTTGCAAGTCGCTAGAATCCAGTGGCCGTCAGCAGATACATCGAGACCAATAATAGCCTCTCCCAGTGCAGGTATCTGGGTCTTGGCACGGATACCAAGCCGGTCATATAGTCTGATATCACCTTTCGCAGATGCAACTGCAAGATGTCCAGAGTCTGTAGTAGCCACTGAGGTGAATGCGCTCTTAGTGGCATACGACTGGTGTTCAGCATCAACCAACTTCTGACCCGCTAGACGTGGATCAACTCGGAACAAGCTATTATCCGAAACACCGACAAATGTCGGTTCAGACGTCATCTGTGAAAATTTCTTGGACGGAGTGAACGCTGTCATCGGAACATCGTCATGGATCTTCCACTCTTCGACAATCTTTCCATATTCCAAATCCATGTTGAACAAACTATGCTTGTTATTTGGATTTTGCAAAATCATGGTAGAGTCTTCCTTGTGAAGCATGACTTTAGATGGCGAGAAGACTTTGCCATCCGGTGTCCTTAGGTTCTCAATCGTAGTCGAGAACTCCAGGTTGTTCGAAGGAGTATGCTTGAACACACCCAGTTTGTTGCCACGGACTACAAACGACCGGTCGTGCTTGTATCCAACCGCAATCTGGCTGTTCTTTCCTTCGCCTTTGAAATTCTTATTTCCCAACTCATCATCATACTCTTCATCGGCATCATAAGTCTCAGGCTCTTTCCGGATCTGTTCACCAGCATCCTCGAAATCATCTTCTTCGTCTTCTTCTTCTTCCTCTTCTTTCTGGTCCTCCATAATAGTATCATCGATAGCCATATTATTAAACGCCTCCAAGACATAATCGCGATCATCCGCAGTCACTTTCACCCAGCTTTGCTGATTGAGTGTTTCCCAAAGTGCCCGCATAAGAATTTCTTGGAATCTTTCCAAAGCATCAGCATCCTTGAAATGAAGGAGCCATGACGAAGCAGAACCATCGTCTGAGTAATAGTTGAAAATAAAACACAGTTGCTCGTAATTAAACACGGGATTAATGTCTGGGGTAATCACGAACCCGAGCCATCCTTTTCCGGTCTCTTCTATATCTAGCCAGTCTACAATAAAATTAGTACATTCTTTCTATCAGCAGATCTGCATACGTACATTTCCATGAACCCAAGTCGTTAACTTTTGCGGTGACTTCTTCTGCTTGTAAGATGAATACCCCTGTTTTGGGATCGAAGACATGTAGTTCAGCTTTTTCAAAACCAAACACGCTTTTCGCAGTAAGGCCTAACGGCATAGCATATGAAGGTGCGCCTGGTGTAGAAGGAACAGCAGGTTTGGGAGAATCGACGACCTCGCGCTTCTTTTCTGGCGTCGCAGGCATAGCCACTGAGGATTTACGCGATACTGCCTTAGGAGATGGAGGTGATTGCGTTCGTCCGCTAAATGCGAATAACGCTATTAGTTATTGTAAGAATTTTTGAACTATCAAGATACTCACCTATAGATAAATCGCTTCAAGTCATCGTCGGTCGCCAATTTCGAAGATTTACTGTATTTTCGCTCGTATTGGCATTGCAATCCAACATTGAAAAAGTCATTTGCCACGCCAGCATCAGTACTGTCATCGCAAACGAATTCGAAAATATCACCGGGATCCTGTAACATTAGCATGTTATTATACACGATGACGTAAAGAGACAACTTACCCCAGACAAGTCCTTCCAAGCAAAGATTCTGGCGCCTTCTTCGTTTGTGAACTGCCGAAACTCCAAAGCCTCGTCCATTAAAAATGTGTACTCGTCAAAGGCTTCGTCGCCCTCGTCGTCTTCTAATTGCTCCTCACCTTCCTCAAAGGCGCGTTGAATCACCAGCTGGTAGTGATATTCGGTTGTTGTGCGGCGGATCACTGCGACCGCGTCCTTGAATCTGCATACAAGTGTCAGGTTAATGAAGTAAACAGAAACCGAAATCGCTTAGCTTATACATACATGCATTCAGAGTATCCTTTGACAGAATTCTGCGATCGAGAAAGATATAAACGACCACTTGGGATCATTGCGACCTCCAGCTTTGGCGAGCTGCCTAGAACTTTCTTCAGAAAATTCATTATAGCTTCAGTCTGACTGATTTATTCCAAACCAGGTGAGAGGCGAGATTAGTCGGGATGAGCTAGAGCTTCAGCAAAATTGCGTGGCAATAAATCGTCGATGTAGCAGAGGGCAATGCTTAACACCAACACATTTTTTGTTTACTTTCCAGCACGTGACGGTCCTCGTCATCCTTACATACGCCACATGCATTAGCTTACATAACAATAATATTTGTCTGTATGTTCCTAGAAAGCAATTAGAGGAAGCCTCATGCGACTTAGATATAATGGAGTTAGCCTCGCTACGCAAAAAGAAAAGTTGATAACACTTGCAGCGTAAGAATAACTCGTCAGTCACAGCTCAGCGCAGGCAAATCACAGCATCTGAGCCGCCCGCCTATCTATCAGATTGGTATCAACTGTTCTTACTCCATATTGTTTCCTTCCCCAGAGGCCATCAGATTTTTATTGTGAATGCCGATATGGAGGACAAGACATTTACATTTTGTTTGTCAAAGGATATTAATTTACCAGTTCATGTGAAAATGTATGAGCGATTGCATAGAGCTGTTTCGTTGCAGTAGTGATCCTAATTATTCTTGTTCTTTAGTGATCATTTGGAAGGAATTAAGCAGCAAGTGTTGTTTACAAAATCACTTGAATGTCCTGAAATTAGGCAAGTTGGATCTAATTCAAGGTATATGTGATATTTAGCAACCAGTGTCGTACTTCTGTGCTAATGAGATCTCTAGTCCGACCTCTGATTTGTTCGTAACTGTCCAGTTGTTTGCAGATTGTAAACCACTCACGGCTCCTGTGCGTACGACGAACAAGAATCCAAAGTCAGGAAGAAGGTAACTTTATCATTTTCATCTTATTCATTAGATTAATTTACTGATACGATGTTAGATGGAATGAATGGCTGCAGTTGCCAATTTCTTACTCCCAGCTACCGGTAACCTCGCAACTTGCCATCACAGTATGGGATATCGCCGGTTCTCGCAATATAATTCCATATGGCGGCACTACAGTTAAATTATTTGAAGATAAAGATTACACTTTAAAGAGGGGCCATCATAGTTTGCATCTGTGGCTCGATCAGGAGGCAGATGGAATGTCGAACACTAAAACATCAAGCACTATTCCAGGCCAGCCTGACAGTCTTGAGACTAAGCTCAGAAAGAACGAATTTAGCGAAACTTCGCGACTGGCATGGTACGACACGCTGGCATTCCGACAGTTAGAGATTGAGAATCAGAAAGAACGCACAAAGACATCGATGTCAGAGCATTCTCTTGTAGTCGAATTTCCCAAATTTGATTTCCCTGTCTTGTTTTCTGATTATATATATATTGCAACCGATGAAGTTGCCGAAAGTACGCAACCTCAAGATATGCTGGCAGAGAAGTTCTCGGTCGTAACAGTCTACGATCCTGATGCTGCGCGAGAGAATGTCGAGGAGACAAAACATAGGAAGTTATTACGTAGTCATCGCAATATGCTTGATAAGGAACTAAAGCCTAATCCCAGAACTAGAGATGAGTTGAATGTACTCTATTCATTTTTCTCTTTCATGAATAGCAAGCATACTGATATTGTTTTAGGAAATCTTGAATTACCCTCCTGTGCAAGAACTCACGGCAGAAAATAAAAATTTAATATGGAGATTTAGATATTATCTTACGCGCGATAAACGGGTATGTGCAATGAGTTTCTATGTAACATGTGACAAGACACTAACCAACGCAGGCCTTGACAAAATTTGTTAAATCAATAGCATGGGATGATCCTCGGGAAGCGCGACAAGGTACCGAGCTTTTGACTAAATGGATCGAAATTGATGTGGACGATGCATTGGAGTTGTTAGGCCCGTCATTCAAGAATCCTGCCGTACGATCCTATGCAGTAGATCGACTGAGGAAGGCCGATGACGACGAATTACAGTTATATTTATTGCAACTTGTGCAAGCCCTCAAGTTTGATAACATCACCAATGTTTCAGGCAAAAAGTCGAGTTTGGCAAGATTCTTGGAAGGCAGAGCGGCTAAAAGCGAACTACTCGGTAACTCATTCTACTGGTTTGTATCGGTGGAGGCGGAGGATGGAGGTAGTCGAAAGCTGTATCGGACAGTGCTGTCGGATTTTCGAGGTACATTAGCAGGAATGCCTGATGGACCAATGAGACTGAAGATGCTGGATAGACAACAGAAATTCATTTGGAAGTTCTCAAGGTTATCGCGAGATATTAGATTTTCCAAAGAATCTCGACCGCGAAAAATTGATAATCTCAGGAAATTTCTGTCTGATCCCAAGCAGGAATTGCTTAATTTTGAGCCACTTCCGCTACCTTTAGAGGCTACTGTGAATGTCGTCGGCGTTATTCCGGAGGAGTCAAGCGTATTCAAGAGTAGTTTGCTGCCATTACGGATATCGTTCAAGACTGAAAGTGGAGGCACATATCAGATTGTATTCAAAAACGGTGATGACTTGCGGCAAGATCAATTGGTGATGCAAATCATCAGTTTGATGGACAGATTGCTGCGCAAGGAGAATTTGGATTTAAAGCTTACGCCATACAAAATCCTGGCTACGGGCCCAACTGATGGATCAATGCAGTACATCCCAAGTATATCTCTGGCTGCTGCGATGGCGGAGTATCACTCAATTCTTGCATATCTAAGGGAGCATAATCCCGACCCGTCAGCCCCGCTGGGCGTCAAGCCAGATGCAATGGACACATTTGTCAAGAGCTGTGCCGGCTACTGTGTCATTACGTATTTACTTGGAGTCGGTGATCGGCATCTTGACAATCTGCTGATTAGTGCTGACGGTCACTTTTTCCATGCTGATTTTGGCTACATCTTGGGACGCGACCCCAAGCCGTTTGCTCCGTTGATGAAGCTGCCGATACAGATTGTCGAAGGAATGGGAGGCGAGACGTCGGAGCACTATCAAAAATTCCGAAACTACTGCTTTACGGCCTATACTACGCTGCGAAAGTCAGCGAATTTGATTCTGAACTTGTTTGCGCTGATGGTGGATGCCAATATCCCAGACATCAAGATTGAGCCGGACAAAGCCGTGCTGAAGGTGAAGGAGAAGTTCTGCTTGGATATGAGTGAGGAAGAAGCGATCGTGCACTTTCAGATGCTGATCAACGACAGTGTGAGCGCGTTCTTGCCGATGGTGATAGACCGGCTGCATAATTTTGCCCAGTACTGGCGGGCATGAGATTGTACGATAGGAAATGGACAGATAAAGCAATTCGGCATCCCAGGCGTAAACAAGCAGGCGGGCGGGATTAGGGTGGTTGCGCACGTGCTTGACGCAGCCGAGACAGCCCTAATCCTATGAGCTACGTTGCCTTTGGCGTGTTCCCACCAGCGCGGTCCTGGACCTGTCCCACGCTACAAAACCCGTGCTTTCCGGATGCGGCTAGAACGCGCCCTGCATCTGCCATGGCCGCTCTCGCAGCTTCACCTGTGCGCTTCGCTTTCTCTCCGCTTCCTGCACTCTTACTGCTCTTCCGCCTAGTCCAGGTCCCTGCAGAGTGCTTTATTGGACTAGTTGCCGCGGTTTTAGTCTGTGGAATTGCGTTTGCAGAGTACTTTTGCTTTGCCGTCGCCAGATCATCGACATAGAGCACGATTCCGTATTTGTGCGCTATCTAGCTAGCTACCTCGCTGCTTCTACTCTCCTCAGACTCCGCACTTTGAATGTAAACTGCGCTCAACTCTGCATGTTTGTGGTACTTTGCTAACGAATCCAATATCAGATCAGCTTCGTTACCGACGACGCTCGCCTGAACCGCGCTTGACAGGACAGTTCGCAAAACTACGCGCAATAAGCGTTTTACTCGGCTTTGCTTCTCAGGCTCCTGCACCAACCCTCTTATCGCCAGAGAGCGTTCTACAGCAAGCTACACTATCTACACCTCATATCTCTGCTCGCTCCGCATCTCCTCCTCCCCCTTTCTGCCGCTTGGATCACCGGTCCCGTTCGGCTCTTGACCTGGTTCGTGGCGTCTTTCTCTCCTAACCCTATGCTTGTTACCCTAACCCGGATCCAGTTCCAACGCCGCCTCATTCACGCTCACATCTCATCGCCCGCCCGCCGCGCCGCCACCCTTTCTTCTTTTCCTCTCACTCTCCGCATCTCCACCCTTCCTTCCTTCCCTCCCTCTCCCTTCCAGCACTTCTCGTTGTCAATCTCGTCTGGTCGTCATTTTATTTTATGCCTACAATTTATTCTCTGTGATCTTATTTTGTCGGCTCAATCCGTAAGTCTCCCTTTCTACTGCACATCTTCCCCTCTTCTGGTCGCGTCTCGCCTGCTGACTCACACCTATTATAGACATGCCTTCCCCGGCAGCGCAACAGCCTCCAATAGGCCAAACCAATGCTCCTCGCTATTCTCCTGAAATGACAACTTTGAATCCCCTCTCTCCTGCTGATATCACCCCCGTCGCTTCCAACAACGCTAGCAACGGTGGATCCCTGACTTCGTCACCTCCCTCTTCGACCTCCTTCCCTCTTCGCGTCAGAAATCTTCCTCGGGACATCACCCGGCGCGAATTTCGATTAATGTTTTCTTATTCCAAAGAATTTGTGTCTTGTGAACTTGGTCCGTCTGAAGATTATGTTGCAGGCCCATTCACCTTCGGCATCGCATATTTCAAGTCTTACTCGGGCGCAGCAGACGCACTTGATGTCTTGCATGGCAGACTAGACCTTTTCGACATTCGAGATTCTTATCCCGCAAATGGATCAACCTCGTCCTCGGCTTCATCACCAAACTATACAGTTAGACCTTTGATCTGTGACTTCCCAGCGGGTTTGTCGGTTTCGGCCTCCTTCGACAACTACCACCACCCGTCACTCTCAGCCCAGCCTTCTACACATTCTTTACCGTTTGCTTCGCCACCTGCGGGAAATTCGCTCTCCGCGTCCAATACGTTCCCTACTATGAATATGCCGGCAAATCCTCAGCAACAGCTACACAGTGCGCCTCAATCTGCAGCTCCCAAGGGCTCATCTCGATTCAATTTTCCGACTTTCGAACAATTATCACCGACGACTCAAGCTACGGTTCCTCCGACCTCGGACAGCGAATTTTTCCATCAGCAGTCTGATCTTATGTTTTCCGGTTCGTCAACATCGCCTCGTGGAACATTTTCGCCAGGTAACGGAGAATTACCTCGTATCAGTGGGAAATCGGTGTTATTAGAGTCTGCTGGTCGTGACGATGAAGAATACGAAGACATGGTGAAGGATCCAGTCGCATGGTTTTCGAAGGGATCGCAATTGCCTGTCGGAGGCATGCCGCCGCAGTTACAACAGCAATCAACAGGACAAGTTCAATCATCTGCGCAATCTCAGGGTCCGACATCTCAGCCATCAAAGTTGCAGCAGCAGCCCTGGCCCGGCCAGCAATCTTCTCAGAATGATAGGACACGACGAAATCCTTCGACAACGTCAGTTCCCACTCGACAGTTCGGTGCTATGTCTTTGAATAGTGGACCTGGATCTGCGCCGCAAGGATCATTCCCTGCTGGTGCGGCTGCCACCCCGACTTCTACGTTGACGCCACCGTCTGCACCTGCTCAAGCAAATAACCAGGCTCCCGGTCAACAACAGCCGCCCAATGCTAATTCGCTCCATGCGCTGCAAAATGGTGGCCGCGTGCTGCCGCCTGCGAATCCAGCTGACCAGAATCCTCCTTGTAATACTCTCTATGTGGGTAATCTACCCATGAATACATCGGAAGATGAACTCAAGGCATTGTTCAGCCGACAGAGAGGCTACAAGAGATTGTGTTTTCGAACGAAGATGAACGGGCCAATGTGCTTCGTCGAGTTTGAGGATGTTGCTTATGCTACACGTGCTCTTACCGAACTCTATGGGCGTGGCTTATCTAATAGCGTCAAGGGAGGAATTCGGCTATCGTTCTCAAAGAATCCGCTCGGCGTCCGGTCGAATGGTGGCGGAGGCTCCGGCAATGGCTCTAGTAATCATCAAAGCAATGGGCAGTCCAATGGTTCCGGTCCGCCACCTTCGTCATCGCAGATTGGTACTGGCAATATGCATCCGCTTTCACCTACTGCTCTGGGGCCCATGGGAATGATGTCTGCAAACATGGGAATTCCGCCAATGCAAGGTTTGCCTCCGCCAGTTGGTCACCAGTCCCAAGGGCAGCAGCAGCAACAGCAGCAGCAACAGGCTGTTGCAGCTCCACAGCATTTGCAGTCACAACCGCAACAGCAGTCCCAATCGCAACAGTTTATGGGGCATAACAATGCTATGGATATGGGCGTGAGTCTGGGAAACGGAGCATAGATTGTGTTTATTAATTTTTTGATATTGTTTTACTCGTCATTTAGTGCGCATTGCTATACAAAAGTCTGTACCGGATGTGATTTGTCTTATTTGTCATATGTACTCGATTTGGTACCGGTGTAGGATTTTTTCTTGTATTTTTATTACATGTATTTTGCTGGACTCGTTACATATTCTGATTTTGTCGCACACTATTACCTTTAGTACATTAGGGAGTTTATACTACACGCTGCGTTTTTTTGTTTTGATATTGTTTGTTTATTTTTGATTTTGTGGTACAAGGCCAGAACTCGAGGTTGAGAGAAGGTATACGATAGGATGGAGAAGATGCACAAGAATGGTTGTCTATACAATAACTATATCGTTGAGCGAAGTCATATGGGATGTCATTTGCTGCAACAACCTGCAGGCGCGTCTGGGCTGCTGTTTCTTTGTTTAATGCATTCGTTTTCGTTGTCGTTTGGATTAGCAAGTCGCACGCCATAAATATTACAGTAGGCTCGCTCAGTAAGCATCGATCCTGGAGTAGCACTGCGGATTAGGGTTTGGCCGCCATCAGCCAGCCGGCCGCCGTGCAGTTGCCCAGCAGACACACGCGCGCGAGCTGGCTGCGAATGGGCAATGAACAACATACAGCGCCTGGTAGGCTACTTCCTGGACCAGGAGGCGCTCAACACCGACCACGGTTCGCCGATAGTGTGTCTGGGGCGCGAGTACAGCGCCGAGCCGGATGTCGAGGCAGATCAGCAGCAGCAGCAGGCGCAGCAGGCGCAGGAGGCGTTCAAGATTGCCACGAGCCGGATTTCCAGCTACATTGCGCAAATACGGAGTGACGGCGAGAGCGAGGACGGTGACCGAAGCACGGAGATGACCAGCTGGCCGTCTGCGTTTGTGGCGGCGGTGGAGAGACTCTATTACCTGAGTTACCGCACCGAGTTCCCATTGATCCCGCGGGCTGCGTCCGGGCCTGCGCCGGTGTCGGTGGCCTCGCTGCTCAGAGGGCAGGGCACTGACCGAGCGGGATTTACGAGCGACGTTGGGTGGGGATGTATGGTTCGATCGGGGCAGACGTTGCTCGCTAATGCGCTGGCGCAGCTGCGCGACGGCCTGGATGTCGCGGCGTGGTTTGTGGATGATCCTCGGGCGCCGTTCTCGATTCATAATTTTGTTTACTATGGGCAGGTTGCGTGTAAGAAGCTGGCTGGGGAGTGGTTTGGGCCGTCGGCGGCGGCGCGGTGCATGAGTATACTCTGCTCTAGTTTCACAGATTGCGGGCTGCGGGTGTATATCAGCAGCGACGCTGGCGATGTCTATGAAGATAGTTTCAAAAAGATAGCTACCGGAGATGACGGAGAGTTTTGCCCTACGCTGTTGCTGGTTGGAATACGACTGGGAATTGAGAAGATTACACCAGTATATCATGATGCATTGAAGGTATGCTGCCGTTTTATTCAAAATCAGTGAATGGTTGCTAACGAGTACCAGCTCTCACTCTCCCTTCCTCAATCAATCGGTATTGCCGGCGGTAGGCCATCTGCATCGCATTACTTTTTCGCATACCAGGGCTCCAATTTCTTCTACTTGGATCCACATTATTCGCGCAAAGCTCTGAAATTCAAAGAAGACTCCACACAATACTCTGACGCGGATTTATCTTCCCTACATACTCGCCGCGTTCGTAATATCAGAATCGACGACATGGACCCGAGTATGCTTGTTGGATTTCTCATTAAGAATGAAGATGATTGGAACGACTTCGCGGAGAGGATACATGCGTTTCCTAAACGGAAATTCATTCACATTTCCAAATCCGAACCTCATTTCTTCCCGCAATTCGGGCAGATAAGACCCCAAGAACAAGTTATACATCAGAAGCGGGAAATAGACTCGAATCCAAAGGAAGCTGGCGAAACCTCGACTGGGACCGATTCTACAATCACAGACGATTACGTCGATGTTGGCATGGAAGAAGATAACAGTCATGCAGATATATCGGCATCACAAGCCGAAAGCGAAGACAATGACGATCAATCTATTCAAGCATTGGAATCCGACTGTGGTGATAGTATGTTGCTCTTTCCGCAGGTTGATGAGGAGGGCAGTTTACTTGAATTTCCAAAGGACGAAGGGAAAAGCGATGAAATGGAGTCGTCGCAGGAAGACTCTACTTTTGATCGCTGTCAATGAATGGTAGTTACTAATTTATACAGTTTTATGAATAATACCCAATATATTCTAATTTGCTATACACCTGCCAGGTCGTAGTCAACAAAAAAAGCCCTGCTACTTTCTGCCAAAACTCAAGACATCTCGTATGGTACAAATGCTCCTAGCTTATCGTCAAATCTATCAAAATATCGGCCCAGTTCAGCCTGTACCGTCAGCGATGAAAATAATGCGCTGGCATGGGGTGCTTGGAAATGGAGTGGAGCAAGGTCAAGGCTATGCTGAGAAACACAGACCCGGTCCCCGTTAGAGAGGATGACTATATAAAACTGATCATGACGGAATCGGTCGCCAACCACAGGAGACTGGAACGGTGCGTGGCGAACGATTACCCCAGTTCGAGAATATCGGTGGTAGACAACGAAATCTCCTACCGAGAAGCGGCCGGCGCCGTTGTCAATATTGACACCTGTTTCTTCCCGGTCGACGCATCTGCAGACGGCGTCAACTTCCCGACTTAGACTTTTGATTACGCGTTCGGCGATTCCATGTCCATGCGCAGCGCCGTATGCGGTTTGGAATTTGGCGGATGTGAAAATGTCGAGTTCTTGCCGACAACCGGCGCGACGAGTCGACAGGAGGGTAGCAAGCGCCCATTGACTGTCGGCTGTGATTTGCAACAAACATAACGGGTTCATGGTAGCTTCGAGGGCCTGACTTAGTAAAATGTCAGGAGTGTTTGCATTTGTTGAGATTGTGTTCGGGCCGGCGTTATGCAAAATATGTCTGCTGAGTGCATTGTTTTGCATGTACAGGCTCAGAGCCGACGACATGGCTTTCAAAATATCGGCATGCGACATATTCACGACGGTTCCCAAATCCGCTAATGCTGACGGCGACAGGTCGCTTTCTCGATATACAGATTTCGTCACTGTCGATATGAATACCCTATTCGAAGCGTCGGTAGACGAGCTGATCATTAATGTCTGTAAGCTGATGACCGTGCAGGGCAATGACAGACGGCGAGCGATGCCGGAAATAAGGCCGGCAGGTGACCAGAAATGGTGAGTAGTATTGTCGAGGACAAAAACTGCCGAGGTAATGGCTTGATCGTGCGCTTCTCGAATGTCAGCATACTAAACGTAACCATATCTTGAAGGAAAAAGACTTACTGTCAGAGGATGTGAGAATGCGGTCTTCCAGCAGCGCGTCTATTATCAGCTTTGCGGCTGTATATGGGTCTGGGTCAACTGATCGGGGCAGTTGCGAAATAATGCGATCAGCTGCGTCGTCCATAAAAATGACCTGCGCGCAATAATCGCTATCGCGAAAGTACGATGGCGACGCAAAGACTTGCTCCTGGTCGATCTGCGAGTTCGACGCCGCGGCCAGAAACAAGTTCACAGCATGCCGCCGGCGTATGAATCCCTGCGCCTCTTTGGCAATAAACTTCGCGCCGAGGTTGCTCAGTGAATGATAGCCGAGAACAGAGTCAAGCGCGTTAAGAGCGTCGATACCGAGATTGACAATGCCGTCGAATATATACGAATATGTCGCGTATCCGGAATACTGGTTCAGCAAAGACACAACCGCCTTGTCCACCAACGTCATATAGATATAAACCTTCATCCAGTCCTCTTCTGAAGAAGTATCAGCGTCCTCGCGAAAGTGCCCTCGTGAGCGACGAAGCAAGACCGCGTCCTGCCAGTGCCTCCACTTCGCGCATCTCCACCTCCAGCACGAAGGCTGGCGCACAAAACTCAGAAGCTGTTTATTTGTCTGCGACAGCCGGACCACATCGACATCAGACAAGTACTCACACACGCGAGCCAGCACTTCCGCAGGCAGTCGCAGCATGCCAGTTCCGTTTTCCGTATCCTCACAGCATTTGCCTTCTCCAAACGTCCAGTTCTGTCCATCAAAAACCCTAGCCCGCAGTGGTTAGTCATGACTGAGTCATCCACCCCACGTGCGCCGAATCAGTGGCGCGTCTGCCTTCCTGGCTGAGGATCTGACTCTTGACCGTACTTAAGCTGCCGAATGCGCGGCGGAAGACAAGGCCTTGTCGTGCTGCCAGAATGAAGTTTGCAAAGGTATTCCAGCAGCTGCTCGACGCTCAGGATTTGCCGCAGGAGTGGGTGGCTGCTGCGATTCAGTACAAAGCTCTGAAAAAGTGTATCAACAAAGTCGTCGACGAACTCGAGGAACTTGGCCTCGAGAAGGATACCTTGCAATTGCTTCTTGCGTACGAGAAGGCGCAGCGCGATGCTCCGGAGAGCGTGAATCCAAAGCTGGTTTACTCGTTCGAAGGCACGGCCACCGAGTTCGTGCCAAAAATCACAATCTCTCTTAATCCAGACTCGGGACTTCCTCTCGACGCCCATATTTCGCCGGAAACCAGAGCGAGACTCGAGCGGCTTGTGAGGCAGCTGCAAAGAAGCACGAGTCAAGTGAAAGCGGACGTCTCGAGCTCTGACTCATTCGAAGACAATATATACATCTCAGAGTCAACGGATATTGCGCCCGACTCCTCCAGTGATTGTAATCCAATGACCGACGATACCAGCTCTTCACCGAAGCTGGCGGCTGAGCCCCGACGCTCTTGCGATTTGTACTCACTCTACAATCCCGAGAAGTCACTGATTCAGTCTGGCGGTTCGCCTGCCATCGTCGCAAAGTGGCCTGCTCTCCCTACTTCAATGCCGACGCTTTCTACACCAGGCTCGACTGCTGTCGCCGACAATTCCGAATTCAGTCTACCCGAGCCTGCGATCACCATCGCTGAACCAAATACCGCAAAGTTTCCGGAAAAGATCGAAATCCATCTTCATTCCGACTCTGAGTTCTTTCATATGCTCACATCGGAACTTGCAGCACTGGATAGTTTACAGCAGGAGCAGACACTGCAGATGAATGGGCAGGTTCTCGATCTAGCGCGGAAACTGCCTCATGTTACGTCTCCTTTACTGAAGAAGAACGATTTATATGTATGGCGAGAGATCTTTCGCTTATATCTCGATGCCGGCGTCTTCTTCTCCAGCTTAGAACAAGATCGCGGTGAACGCAGTGTTGAGCGGGCTAAAGAGCAGCTGGTATGGTTCACCAACCAAGTCAAAGAAATGAATCTCATGAAAAGGTTTAAATTGCACGAAAGTAAGAAGTTATTTGAGTCGTTTTGGCAGTTGAATTTTTCAGTCTTGCAATCTTTGCAATTTCAAAATATCAATCAAACTGCAACCACCAAGATTCTCAAGAAATTCGATAAACAAACCGCATTAACTACTCGCGACGTATTTCCTGAGTTTTATCTAAGCCAGTCGTCTACGCATGGTAGCACATCGATCGCACGTGCAGTATGCTTTACGATGGCCGAGCAGCTCATGGCGATTATCCCGCAATTAGATGATTACATCTGTCCTGTTTGCTATCTTGTGGCTTTCCGACCCATCAGACTGAACTGCGGCCACGTCTTTTGTATCCGGTGTTTAGTAAAGCTGCAACGACAAAACAAAGACGAATGCCCTATATGTCGGCAAAACGTTGTCCTAGAAGCTGATGGTGGAAACGTCGATTACGCAATGCAAAACCAGATGAAGCTGTATTTCCCAAAGGAAGTGAAGCAGAAAATGGCGGCGGCAGAGAAGGAGATTGTGCAAGAGCAATTCCGGATGGGCGATCAGAAGGACATCAAGTGTGTTATCCAGTGATTGCAATATGATTTTTTTTTGTTCTTTTTTTGGTTTACACGGATGTTTGGATTCTAAAATCGGTTGTTTTGCTTGGGTTGGGTGTTTTTTTCGATTTCCTTTTGTATTATAGTTTTAATAATTTGTAATAGCTTTCTTTCTCGAACACAAATAGTATTAATATGCAAATAAGACGCCAGTCACAGTGTCCAAACCAGCAACAAATTGTTATAATTCATCTCATGCCTCTCCTGCAGCTTAAACCCATTCTTCTCTGCTTCGGGATATACCTCGCTTTCCAAATCTCTAATCCCCCAAGAACTATCTCGTCTTTTCAAATCAAGATCAAACAGTCTGTCTCCTTCTCCTGAGAATTCCCCATTCCGCTTAAATGTGCCATAGACCGCTAAGAATGTGGTTCCGGGGGTTCCGGTGCTCTTGAGTACCTTGACTGCCTGCTGGAAAAGTAAAACCGTGCTTTCCCAAGGAGATATGTGCAGCATGTTAAACAGGTAAATACCATCATACGGACCAGTCTTTTTACAAACGGCTTCCCATTGAAGCGGAGCGAGCACATTCAAATGCTGCGGAGTCAAGATATTGTGGTTCGGCGCCGTCGCCGCATGGTCAGCAATACCGGCAATGCACTCAGGTTGTGCTTCGGTGCTTTGGAACTTGACTTCGGGAGTCTGTTCGGCAAAGTACGCTACATGCTCTCCGAACCCGCCTGCAACTTCGAGTATTACTCTCGGCTCGGCAGATTGAGACGGCGCAAGAGACGGCGAAGTGCCTAGGAATAAAGGTCGAAGAACTGGATAACATTCCGTCTTTGTTCGCGTCGCTGAGCCTCCCGTCGCCCACGAATTCTTGCCCGGTACGAAAAACGGGCGGTCTGACATTATGCTTCGTGTGCAAGTAACTGAGGAGAACAGACGATGTCGAGCGCACATCTGCATTATTATCTCCTTTCGAGAGGTTGTGGACTGAGCTCGGTATTGAGCCCTAACCAGATGACGCTAAATAGTACTTAATTACTGTAGTTGATAACCATGGCTGCAGTCAGATCCTGAGGATAAACAATAAAACGGGCTATGATAAGAATATCAAGAGATTCCGTCTGGTGAATTAGTGATTAGGCAATCGCGTGAGAAGGTAGAATGGCAACGCATGCTAACGAAATAAGCAAGCACAAGCGACGATTGTTATCAATCAGTCACATCTCCACTGGTCGATCTACGCCTCTCGATAAACTACAATTCAACTATTCTCAGCAGCAATCCCACATTTGTTGTTGCAAAACATTCAGAGCAAATGAGTGATTTTTCCCTACTCATTGTCGGGTTTTTGGTCCCAGTTCACGCCAATAAAAGCGCGCGATACGCTTTCCCGTAGAACTGGGGTACATTGCACAACGCACGTGCGATTAACTTCCATCTTTAGCGAACAGTTCGTGCGTTCGGCGCAGTTTACAGTCTATCGTGCAGCTACTCTGACTCAATTGATTGGATCTACGATTTTCAGATATCAAGGTGACTATGTCTTAAAATCAAAAGTATGGCGATGGTAGAAGAATTCACAAGTACAGTTCTCGAGGCCGTATTTGCGCAAATATCCACCAGACGCCTTTCTCGAGACGAAATAGCAGCGACTGCACGGCAGGCACTTGGAAATTCCAAGCTTCCGAAAACAAAATCTTTGAATATTCCAGAAGAATGCTCATCTTCTCCCGGATTTGAGTTTCTTGTAGACGGAGCATTGCCGTCTGAAGAGCACATCGTTACACATCTGAAACTGCTTTCTATATTCCGACATATCCGCGATACAGTAGTCAGCCGCGACGGATTATTCGGCGTGTACAATTCCTTGGCAGTAGGCGACATGTCGAGAATGTTTGACCGCGTTGAAGAATCGCGAGGGCGCACACCGCTCCGGCCTTCTCAAGTTCGTTGGAAAGTCTACATGTCGCGGGCAGTTGAGCGGTATACGCGTTGGTTCAATTCATTTCCTAAGTCTGATTTCCAAGGGAAAGTCGAGTACTTGGGCGGTACTGAATTTGCGGTTAACGAGCTTAATTTACCGCCGATTGACGTGTTGATGGTGTGGATTGTACATATGCTGCATCCGCGCGTCTATTGGGAAGACTGTATACGATCTGGAAGAGCGGGTTTTTTTCTCCACGTTGGAATGCCTTGGAAAGCAATTGTGAGCGCGCACGTCTTGGACTTTCGGCAGTATACTAATATGTGCAATAGAATGATGCCATTAAAGACTCAGACGATCTGTCAAAGCTATATGACTACGAACCTTCAGACGATGCTAAAAGTACATTCGAAATCGCCACCAACAGCACATTTTCCAATACCGAAGACACTCATTTGAAAAAACTCGTCGAGTGCTCAACTTGCGGGAAACAAGATATCGAGGCTCAGTTTTATTCGGCTTTCCACCACGGCTTTGCAGAGCACGAGTTCATGATGTACTGTGATGCATGCAATGGGTATATTGGACACGAGAGTTTAAGCGCTGCTCGGTTCTTGACCGACCTGAAGATGAGCCAAGAATGTGGGATTCCGCTAAGGTACATCAATCCGCAAATCTTCACAAGTCATACGCTAACAAGACTGTTTTGCAGAGGCACACTTCTGGACAATCTAGGCGGAAAATGCCTGACTCCGCCAGACTTTGTGAACGAGTTCTTAGCTCGGTCGTTTACCATCGAAAGACTTAAACCGGTAAATTTATTCGGTGGCATGGCAGATATCAAATCCACGATCCGCGACGACGCGCAACGGATGCGCAGAATGTCAAAGAAAAAGCAACCTTATGAAATCAACAAGAATAGTTTAATTGCTGTTCGTAAAGTCCTATATCACTATTTCCATAACGATGGGGTTTTCGGCCTGAATCTCGAAGAAGCTTTGTCGACGCATTTCAAATTCATTGACGTTATTGACGCATACGGATACGTGTCTTCTCCTTACCGGTCTATCTTTGCTAACCGCAGTATCGAAAGACTGTCAAGATTCCTAAATCTTTTGCAAAACGGGAAAGAAAAACCGATTGCGCCGCCAAATGACGTGGATCTGGCATGGCACACGCTACAGCTATCACCGGCAAAGTACATGGCTCTTTGTTTTACTTTGATTGGAACACATGTTGATCATGATGATACTGGGAGTAAAAGCGCGAATCAAGAAGCTGAAAATCGAGGCAACAAACTGTGGCGACGACAGTTCCCAAATGATAGTCTAGGATATAACGACTGTACCTGTGTATTTTGCGAAACGAGGATGCAGAACGGTATACCAAAGGCCAACGCTCCAACAAGCAGATCAGGCAAGATCCTATTCTCGGGCGTAAAAGAGTCAATCTCAGACGGTATCGCTGTAGACTTTGAGTACAGGCAAGCATGTATTGCGGCGAGAAACCGGGGAAGAAACGATATCGTCGAGTTATCGACAGTAGAACAGTTACTAACCGGCAAAACTTCCGGGCCGAAGCATCCTTATTTGGCGTATCTACCAACCGGAGTCGACGTCAGTGCAGATGTGTATAAAACTGTGACGCATTCTAATCAGTTGGATTACCTTGGAGTTCCTAGATGCTTTACTATATACTAGTCCCAACAATGCATGATATGACAACTGTAGCAGCATAAGAAGTCTAATGGGGATAAAGTTTTCTGATAACGGATAAGCATAATTGACTCACTTAAACCTCAGACGGCATCTAGTCAATATCGATTAACCTCTCGCCATGATAGTAACTGAATTCAACAACTCGAATGAGATAAGCGCCTAACGAGGCTGTCAGATAGTCGAGTTCGGATACGATATGAATCTTAGAGATCGATTCACGTCCTGTGTGCTAAAAACCAGTTTCGGCGCCGTGGCCTCGGCGCCATTCTCAACAACTCAAAAGTGGCTACAAAAGAAAATCGAAGAGGAGCTGAAGTTATTGCTCGACGACGATATACTGCCGCTACCGTATGCGGCGAGGGACTTGCCAAATGAGATATTTCGCCATTTTCCAGAAGGAATATTTCCTAACGAAGCGGATGTGTCGTCGCATTTACAGCTGTTGCAGGTATTTAAAGATGTGCGGACATCTGTCATGAAGGCAGATGGCATGTTTGAAGTCCTGGAAAGTAAAGGTGATATGATTCCAAACCTGTCTCCTCTGCAGCGCTGGGAAATGTACCTCCATAAAGCAGTCGAGCGGTATACGCGATGGTTCAATGCCTTGCCGTCCGAGCAATTTAATGGACGACTGAGATTCTTAGGCGGACTGGTTACAAAACTTACGATAGACACATTGCCGCCGATTGATGTCTTGATGATATGGCATACTCACATGCTGCATCCGCGGGCGTACTGGGAAGATTGCTGGAGATCGTCCCGGCAAGGTATATATTTCTCAATGCCGATTCCATGGGACGAAATCGTGAGCTCAAGTTTTGTTTTCTCTTTGCATACGCGAATAATGCTAATGTGCGTTAGAACCATGTTATCCGCCCGATCAGCGCCGACCCTCACGGCGCGCTCATCTACGATCCACCCGAGGAAGCGCGTCGGAACTTCCAAATCGGCACCGGAGCACCGTTCGATATTGAAAACGATCCTCTGCCGAAACGAGTCAAGTGTCCGAGTTGTTGCGAGGATGATATTATCGTTCCCTGGTGGGACGTCAAGAATTGTGGATGGGCACAGAAAGAGTTTGTAAAAGTTTGTCCGAAATGCGGGGTTTCTATTACCAAGGATGGATTGGCTGGTGGGCAATTTTATGAGGATTTAAAAAGATTGAACCGTGATGGTATTCCAATGAAGTACAATCTCCATTGTTGATGGTGTAGGCAACGCTAACATTCTATCTAGAGGCACGTTTTTCGACACGTACGGGTTCGAACAAGGCTCTCCAGTATGCTACTCTGGCTACGTGAACCATTTACTTGGTCGTTATGTCAAAATACAAAAACTCACTCTTGCCGAAAACGAAGGAATGAAAACTATTCATGCGATTGTACTCAGCGCCACGGAATTGGCCAGGGACTTGATTCCAGAACAATACAATACAAAAGCATTATTCCGGGAAATCCACCAAGATGTACTTCGTCGGATGTTTTTACGTTATGACGATAATCCGTCGAGATTCTCTACCGATCTCTATGCCTCTGTCTCCCGGCATTGTCAATTTATCGATAACATTCTCGCGCTGGCATATTTATCTTCGCCGTTTAAATCACAAACTATCACCTCGGGCATCGATCGGCTGCTACGGTTTTTCGTGCTATTGCACGAACACCCAGATAAAACGCTGACTCCTCCATTAGACGTCGATCTGGTTTGGCATACGCTACAGCTGAATCCGAAATCCTACATGGCTGCATCGTTAAAGATTACCGGAACATTAATCGATCACGACGATAGCCTGACGACAAAGGGAATCGAGTCCGCGCTCGCGACAACGAGGAAATTATGGACTTCTAATTTCCCTGATGATTCATTAGGTTACGAATCATGCACCTGCGTTTTCTGTGAATCCGAACGCGCATTCCTCGCCGATACCCCAAAGCGCAAACCTGATCCGCTAACAATCGATGAATTCTACGGGTCAAGGTGCGAAGAAGCCTGGATGAAAGGCTCGATGGACGTCAGGAGGTTGAATGCCTCGACGGCTGCAGATGGGCGGCGTGCGATGGATTTCGGACATCCGTATTTGGCGTTCACACCGGGTGCGGTACAGAGACATGGCTCGCAGATTGATTTCACGTATGCCAATTCTCTGAGCCTGAATTTTCATAGTAAGCTGCTGTAAATATCAAGGTGTTTAAGTGAACTTAATGATGATTATCAGAACTGAGGTCGTGGTCAAATAAAGAGCAATTCCATAAATCATCGTTGAAAGCCAAGCGGCTCAAATATTTAAATTCCCATCTCCCAACTTAACTCATTCAATCTATCTAAATCCACACCGCCGTCTTCTCATCGCCAATCCGTATCATATAAAAGGAACAAACAAGGCAGTTATTTTATTTGGAAAATATTACACTGTGAATCATGGCGACGGCAGGTACTGAAACGAAGACGGAAAGAGCGACAGCCGTCAATGATCTGCTCAGATTACTCACATCGTCATGTAAATTATCTTTAGCAAGCGCTTTACCAATAGTTTCGACATTCGTCAGAAAGGGAATTACCACGTAATGTTTCTCATTATATGAATATTGAATTGTGGGGAGAAATATACTGACGTTTTGAGGCGTTTAAGCAAAGATCAGATATCGACGCTCGGCGATGATGAATTACAATCGATGTGCAGCACACTTACGTCTCAACAAGTCAAGAAATTCAAGAAATCATGCACTCCAGCCTCATCTTCCAAAAAACGCGCTCACGAAAAAACACCGACCATGGCACGCAAACGCGGTAAAAGAAACTATGCGCAAGATGAGGAAATCGACGACGCAGCGCTGGCGCTCCCCGTATCTACTGATTACGACGCGATTCAAAATACTGCATTCACAGTCAATCGCGCTCCGCTGATGATGCTGTTTGCTTACTGCGTGTTGCAGCAGCTATACCCGAATTTTGGCGCCGCGTCGCATTTATCGATCGCTAGTGCAACGACCGCGTCAGCAGCCCATCAGAAAGCCAAAAGCATAGGTCTCAAGCCGTCTATGGAATCGTCGTTGATTCCAAAGGGTTTACGAAGTCTACCTTCGCTGGGGTCAATTGAAGTCGCAGTTATTCGCCGCGGCGACGTCGAGGAAGGGTATTGGGGTTTAGATCTCGATGCGATGGAGCGCAAAGCTGGGATATCGCCGGACGGCGTCAGACGTGATTTGAAAGCCTCGGACGCGACGTGGATTCATCCGGCGCAAGTGCGCGACTATCTACTGCGTGCGCTGGGAGAAGAGAATTTAAAAGCCACGCACGGGGCAATTAAGCTGGTGATTGAATCCTGGAGCGGCCAGGAGGGATTTGATCTGAGCAGTCGAGCGTGGGACTGGTATATTCGAGCTCGGCCGGTGGTCGCGGCCGGACAAGACGGGTGGGGGCAGAAGGGTTTAGTGCAGTGCTCAGACATCTTGAGCTGTCGTCGGAAGACCGAGTGAGCGGCTGGCCGGGAATCGGTCTTATTCTAGACGAGCAGGAACCGATGTCTCTCGTAATTTGAAATCGTCCTCGAGATGCATGCAGCACGCGGCTTACATTAACTGATGACGCACGCACAAGCTACGACCATATGAAAATGAGATATATCTGCAGCAGGCTCTCTGTAATATAGTGGTTTTTTTTTTCGCGTCGGACGATGACGGTAGATCACTGATTGATTGCGAAACAAAGTGCCAGATATGCGCATTTAAATGGTGCGATAACAAATATTAGTTGCTGAACGGGTGAATTCGTGAACGGAGTTGGGAAGCGCCTGACGCTAACTTTACGCCTCTAACTCTACGCCCCGAACCAGATCCAGCTCTCCTGACATCAGCGTGTTATTTATAGGGCCATGCCATGCTGATCAGGAACTTGTATAACAGAGTTATAGCGATAGTAGCTATGAAATTGGTAGATCGTCTGGCGGTGCGTAGGGTTTTTCTATGGCCAATTTCGAGCGCGCATGCTGCCATTACCGCCAGATAAAGGCGCATACGAATCTACTCGGACTTCTGAGACCGCCTCTATGCAGAGCCTGAATCAGGTAACTTAAGACGCCTGGACGGGTATACCCACGCGAAGGCTAATCAGGTTAACGATGGCCAAAGCAAGACCGGTCCCAAGCAGCGAGCAAGAACGAGAGAGCGCGACCAGGAAGGTGTTTTCGAGCGATGATAACTAAATTGGTTCTGACGACGCCTGGCGTGACTGCGCGAAAAGTCTCTGCCCACCGGCGCTGCTGGCCATAACAGGTCTGCTTTACGTGGTCGTGATAGAGGTGACTTGAATTAATTAAAAACTGGCTTGCTTGAGTGAGGTTGTCTCGAGTCAGGCAAAAGTGATGTAGGCTGCGTGCGCCGGCACCCGCTTATTATTGCACGAGCTTGCGGTAGATTGAATTGCGTGGGAATCCAGAAGGGCATTAATCCACGCATCTCGGCGGTCACAAGTTGATTAAAATTCTCCGGGTATCTATGCTAAATAATAATAATATAGTGGGAAAACTTACTGAACTACTAATCGGCCGACATCCACCTACGGCCTGCACCGAGGCGTGCGCCAGCTGCGCTGATTGGCCCCGCCGTTGCCGTCCGTGAGCATTTCTATTAAACTACGATTGGCAACTGACAGATATTCGCCGACACGCGTCCAGTCTAGAGCTGGTGAGCGCAGGTATGGGTTAGCTTTTCCATTTGGCTGAAAGCCACCGTTTTATTTGCGCCGTAGGGCACTGCTGAGTCGGTGAGTCTCGGAGTTGCTCGGCTCAGCACGTAAGCAGACGGTTGCAAACCGAAACCAACGAGATTACTGGCTGCAGAAGAATGGCGAAAGCCGGTTGCTGCTGAATGCCTCTGCCGTAGGCGAAACAGCGTACGGGTTAAATTAGTCGCAGAAAGTGGATGATAAATTGTCGCGCTGCCAAAGTGTAAATGAGCAAAAGAGAACGAGTCCTAATCTCCAATCACCACTCGTTATTCTAGAAGCCTTCTGCAGTCGGAATAGACCAAGAGAATCGGCTGTCAACCTAAATGCCTGTCACGGCCTGGGATTGAGTAACGAGACTGACCAGAGATGAAATTAGGTTATCGTGCCTTGCTACCTAAGTCACTGATGGGGACGAGAGTGATACTCGTTAGGTAGTGGGCTTTTGGTTACCTTGATAAATAGCCCTGCACTGGCCAGCCATTCCGTTCACACCACTCTCAACATCGTGAATTGCACGGATGAATGTACTATATTGATTTATGAGTGTTTGATGCACGCCATAGCCAGTCAAATTGGCATTCGAAACCGAGAGAGAGAGCAAAAGAGCAGCGCCTGGTGTTGAATCATCCGCCAGCCTAATTCAGTTAGGTAAAATTGCAAGTGATCGGGTTACCTATTTTGAATCCAGCGCTTCCTCTTCCCAGATCAGCCAGATCATAATCTTTATTCTAACACAAATCCCAGCTTGTATTCATTATTGCCGCCGTGTCTTCTGGCTGCGGAACTGCTAGATTTTGAGCTAAACTCGTTGTTGCTGGCGATTTGACATGGCTGGCCAAATGTCAACTCACAAAATTTCCTCATTTTCTTTTTTCCTTCTGATCTTTGCCGCGCGAGCAATCACGAACCGTGAGCTATCACGACAAATCGAGCAGGCCTCGTTAATAAAAGAGTTTTTACGCGAACAATGCCAGTGAAGTGATATTCCTCGAACGGGCCTAACAAATCTTATATGAAGAAATAGATGAATTTTGCAATCTGTGACTGCTAAAGTGGGTAAGTTACCGACTATGAGAACGACCGCTGCTCATTATCTCGAGTTGCACGATAAAAGCAGACGAATTGATATAAATTAAAGCGCCGCCGATCTGCAGGCAATTTTCAGAGTCGGGCTGCAAAAGGCTTGGGCTGTGATTTTCTGTGAGTGTGAAACGATTAGCGTGGGCTGCGATTATTTATCGCCGCTGTTCGCCAATCGATAATCTTTTTATCTCTGCAAACTGAATGATTTTCTTGCTAAAAACATATGTAATCCAAAACGCTGGTGAATTTGCCGCAAAGACGGCGGTGTTTGCGGAATAGCCTCGTACTGCTGTGCGCTCGCTCTCGCTGCAAATCACAAATTTGCCCACGTCTTGTTATTAATTACTCTGTTTATTAGCTCAGTTGAAATTTTACAAACTCGGAGACGAAGCTTATTTCGCCAGTCCCGTTGCTTGCCGACCGAGTTGTGTATGGGTGTGTACGGTAATTATTGCTGTAAACCGCATATGATAAAGAACGATAGACAAGCAGAGAAGAAAAGACATTGACAAATACATATCACACAAGTGTGGAAACCCGGGACCATCTAAGCAACGCAGCTAAGCCATCCAATCTAGGCCATGGCTGCAGACTTCTCCACATTTTTATGTAAGCTTAGCAGAAAGCCCAAAGCGACCTGGAAGAAAAAAAGAAACGACTGTGTTCGGGCAGATACGTGCTTGAAAGAGAAGAAAACAGAAAACCCAGCAAAGACCGGGCCGGCTCTGGGTTTGACGTCTGTGAGCGGTTTATATTCTGCGCAGGCTGCTGAATTGATGAACTGGGACGGACAAACAAGTCTGCTTCTCGAGGTGTTGTTGTCGCGACTGTCGTGCTCCATGTAGTGTGATTTGAGTGATTCCGCGTCTTTTCTACAGGTCTTTGATATCTCATTTCCTGCGCTCAATTGAACTCAAACAATCCATCAAATACAAAAAAAAAATTTTCACTGTAGAGTGCATTTGCAAGTGACAGACAATGCAAAGGCACAAGGTGTGCGTCCGTCCAGTCCGCATCGGCCAGAGGCAGATTAAGAGCTGGCCGAAGCAGCGCTCGCCGTTTGGGTTTCGGCATAATACTTCCCAAACCTCTATATCCAGCAGCCAGAGGTTTGCTTCTGCTTGTCTTCAGTCACACGTCCTGTCATAATTCGTCTGGAGAATTATATCGTGGGATGCTGACGAGATGAAAAGTGAGGTTAGAGGCGTTCGGATAAGAAGCCCGGCATGCTTGATGGTTTCTACGGTGTGCCTTTCGGCCGGTTTAATTGAAAACAAGTACAAATATACAATCTATAAGAGAAACAGCATCAGGTACGCCAATAACAGCAAGCCAGATCAGGGCTGGAAATAAATTCTCACAGCCCTCGAATCCGTGTGGGCTCAATCAAAGTTCACAGGCTTTGTGAACACGCGGCGAGTAACGATTCACCTCTGTCTGGTTTGGGATTCACCTTTCTGCTGCGTTTCCTTTTTAATTAATTGCGCATCGTCAACTTTTTGCGGGAATAAGCAAGGCAGTGGTTATAACGAGTTACAGTTGAAGATTGGATGTCCTTGCTTCTACAATGTTAGCTGAATTGAAAGAATCAGATAGACTACTAGAAAGGATCCAGGATCCAACCATTCAATCTCCTACTGCTATCCCATCAAACAGGTCCTTCAGCCCGTTTGAGTTTCCTCCAGCTCTGAACTGACTGCGAGCAAAAAAACAAACTGGGCAATTTCGACACGACGGAAAAAGAAAATTCGTAAAATACTGCAGCCAAACCCGCTTTCTTTCTACATTCTATAATCAACTCGTAATATCGACGCAGTAGTATCGCACCTCACGAGATCAAGGCAATGACAGGCTGTGATGGAATACAGACCCGCGGCCATGGCACGCTGTCTCTTTGCAGTAATAAATCCAAAAGACGGCCAGTGGGAAAAAAGAAAGCTCGGGCTGGCGTTGAAAATGCGCAGGTTCTGGACGCAAAAACAGCCGAAGTTAAAGTGAATTTAAGGTTTAAAGATTAGAGAGGTGGTTGCAGATAGTGAGCAGAGAGCGATGATTGCGTGCGCAGTGTTTCGCGGCCGATTGGAGGCTGCAGAGATAGGACCGGGCGGCGTGTTGAATGCGTACTGCTCGAGGACGGCACTGCGAAAAGAACCAGCACAGGCGAGGTGCGGAGGGAACAGGGCGTCGGGCGGCCCCGAGGCGAGACGGACAGACCAGCTGTGGTCGAAAGACTGCTGGCTCTGCCTGTCCCGGGCGGAGCAGGCGACGTAGTGGCCGAGGAGGAGAACGGCTGCAGGCGACGAAGTCGCGTCGGCGCGCATGCGACCGCGGCCGCGAGCGCACCCGGGCAGCAATCGCACGATGCGCGCGGATGCCGCAGAGAACAGGCTTGCGCTGCCCACGCTCGAGGGTGGTGTATTTTAACGACGGACGGCAGCCTTCAAAAGCACCGTCGCGGTCGCGGTCGCCTTCGCGGTCACGAGTGACGGCCGTCACTCGCGAGAAACGGCCGGTGACGGCACCTGCGCCAGGCACGCATTCCAAAGAGCGGCCCCTCGCCTGTGCTGCTGTCTCAAACCTTCGTCTCGTCTCGTCTTGCTCGACCGGCTTCGCGCGTACCCCCAGGCGAGTGCGCGCTGCTGCTGCCGTGCCCGCCGCCTGCTGGAGGTCGCGTGCGAAAACACGGCCGCGGTCGCATCAGCAGCCGGCACGGGCTAGTCCTGCTTGCGTCTGCCTCGCGGGGGCTGCTGGCGGCGGGGCGCTGGCGAGCAGTGGCCGGCGTACCGGGTACGGCTCGCTACTCGACGATACCCACAGCTTGGCCAGTACCGCGTCCTGCTACCGACGCCAGGCTTCGTTGCCAGTCACCGCGCCGGGCGGCCTAGTCGCGTCGTGCCTGCTCACTCACACCTGCGGGCTCAACCCTCGCGGCTTGTCCTCTATAAGATATCTACACCGCCCGGCTCCCCCTGGCCCCTTGCACTCACCAGCATTCCTCCTCCACCGCCTCCCAAACCATTCTCACGCCCCTTCCTTTGCTTCTTTGCGTGCGCGTGCACTGTCTTTGCCTGCTGCTTGTTTTCGCTTTGCCTTTTTGCTCTGGCCCGTTCTGCGCTCCCCAACCGCCTTCCGTCTGCCTCTCCACCGTTCTTTGATCTTGCCTCTCAACTTTCCTTTGCGCTCTCGCTCCTTCGGTCAGCCTTTTTCTTCCCGCCCGTCGTTCTCTTGATCTCTCGTCACCGTACGTGTCTTCTTCTCCTCACTTGCTCGTTTCGTTCTCGTTTCAGATGCTGACTTCTCTGATCCAGATGATGAAATACGAAAACTACGACACCGACGTCTTCATCGATTCCTTCCTCGCATCCAACACCCTGCACGAGATGCCGACAACACACTCGTCGTCCGCCATGCGCCAAGCGCTCTCGTCTCCTCCTCTGCTCTACCGCCGTGCCTCGTCGTCGGCCAACTCGATCTCGTCGTGCTCGTCGAGCGGTCCGACTACTCCGATCGAGGAGACCGCGCCTACCACCATCACACCCAACATGCTCTACCTCTCGTGCGAGCATGAGATCAGTGGGTTCAAGCCAACGCTCGAGGAAGCCTACTCGCCTGCCTCGACTTGCTCGACTCCCTTCTCGTCTCCCGAAAAGCAAGACTTTTTCTCGACGCCTTGTCCCTCCACCCTCATGACCCCCGCGACCGAGCCTTACTTCTCGGCCTTTTACTCGCAGCCCACCACGATGTTCCACTCCGCGACCGCGGCCTCGTTCGCGCTGCAAAAGATCGCTTCAGAGACGCCTTCGCCGCCGGCTACTCCGCCACCCATGTCGCGCTCCGTCTCGACCGCCTCGACTATCTCTGGCTTCTCTCTCGCCTCGCCCCCCTCCGCCCACGAAATGTCCCCCTGCTCGTCCGAGACCTCGTCCTCTCCTCGCGCCACCTCGCCGACTCTGCTCGCGAACCTCCAGTCGCGCACATACCCACTCATCGTCTCGGCAATGGATAAACCGCATAAATGCGAACAATGCCCGAAACGCTTCAAGCGCCTCGAACATCTTCGCCGCCATTGCCGCACGCATACCGACGAGCGGCCATTTATTTGCGACGTCGATTCGTGCCGGAGAAGATTCTCGCGAAGCGATAACCTGCGCGCGCACCGACGGACTCACATGAAGCGCGGCGGACGGAACGACTATGTCGAGGGCTTGGGCGATGCGAGTATTTGATTTATTACTTTGATTTGATTCTGCTCCTGGTTACCTTTTCTTTGTTTTTCCTTTTTTGCTTGCGGTCGTTTTGCTACTTTTTTTGCTTGGATATATAAAATTCGGATGGTGTGCATTTCCTACGTTCCTTTACTGCTACTCGTCTTTTGTTGTTTTTTTCTGTTTTACTAGTTTGGCTGGCGCCTCCTTTGTCATGGGGTTTTTTCTCTGATACAAGTTTGAACATTTTGGTTTTCTTTCCATTTACGGCTGGCTCATTACATTCCTTTTTGTTTACGTTTCTGCTTTTTTTTTTACATTCATTCATTCATTCATTCATTCCTTTGGGTTATTGTTTTTGCTTTGTGTTTTTTCGGGTTTGCTTTCTTTGATTGATTGATTGATTGATTTACTGTATATACACGTTACTTGTTTTTGGATTTTCACTAGTGTTTGTTTTACTTATCTGGTAGTTGTGCGCGACATTTTTTTTTCCTATCTGAACTACCATGCGTTATTGATTTGCGAGAATATGAAAATGATTCGAATTGAATTGAATTGATGGATTAAGGATAATTATGATTTTTATTTATGTGTGTGTGAAAGATGTGATTTCTCTTTGATGTTTGATGGTATACTTGAAATCTTGAATAACGAATAATTTCAACAATATCGAAGTTGTAGAAATAAAAGTTCACATATTGCATATTACAGATTCATCGTTTTCACCATTTGTTTGAATACCTGCTCGGTTCGTATCTTGCGCTCGTACATTACAAGTATCCAGCGCTTTACTACCGTGAAGATCAGTAAAAAAAGATCATCTGACATAAAGTAATTAAAAAAAAATTGCTGTTCAAGATCATGTAGAGGGCACGAGACGGGTAGATGTTCGAACTACCGACGAACTTCTGATCGATGCGGTCCATTGCGAGGGTTATCGGTTTTTAGATGCTTGGGTAGATAATATAGATCAAGACTTGATCGTTAGCAGGCTGTTCGTGAACACTATAGATTGACTGGATGGATTTATTTGCCAGCGGTGACAGACAAGTCTGAAAGACAGCGGTGGTCGCAGACAAACTTCGAGCGTCTGAGAATTAACTGCTATTCGTTCTTCAGTGCTGTCGCAGGCGTTTGTTCACTTCACGGTGGTGTATTCTACAGTGTAGATCGAAGCTCCACTTATCCTCCCCCCACCCACCCACCCATCCGCACACCGATACATAAAGTGGGCCTATAATTCTTAGCTCAACCAGTTAATTTTCTCCTCTCTTTTAATCTCCGCTATTTCCAGCACATAATTTCCACATTTCTCTTTTGCGTGGGGTTGACACGGCGCGGAGCAAAGTAAAAGAAAAGAAGAGATCAGCGGCGATGGAAGAAATCTGCCCGTGGGAATGGTTCCTGAATCGTGAATCTTGGCTTCTTGCCGCGCCGTGCATCAGCTTACAAGAATAAAATGGTACAGAAGAGTAAGTTTATGTCACTCAATCACTTACTTATCCACTGGCGAGACAAAGTATTGGTAGGTAGAAAACACATCTAGACGGGCTATAATGCCGTGCGCTGATGAAAGACATTCGAGATCTGCAAACGGAAACGCTGGATGAAAAGTGAATTTTCTGGCCTGCTATGACCCTGCACGAAACTACGCAATCGTTCAGCCCAGTAATTCAGCCGAGCCGAGTAATTCAGCCGATCAGCTCAGCACGGCGACCACCCGTCAAAATGGCGTCTCGCTAGTCGACCATTGGCCAGTGTCGGGTCTAGTCGAGTTCTGGTCTAGTTCTCAGCAGAAGATGACTAGAGTCAAGGGTAGTGATGAGTTAAGCCATGACAGGGCGACATAGCAGTCACCAGTCAGTAGTTTGCGGAGCAGACGTTGGTATATTTTGACGATGAGAAGCGTAGCTGATGCGCAAGGCCTCAACGTTTAATATGTGATGACGGGTATATAACAGACAGATCACTTTCAACCAACAGCGCTCACTCCACAACCTCTTCTCAGCAGCTAAGAAGAAAAAATAAAAAAAGGTGTGACGGTGAACAGACAACTGGGAATTAGTCTTGTCACCAAATAGCGCCACTATCAATCATTCAATCGTAAACGCACTCCACAATTCATTTTGCATCTCGTCATTTCCAGACACTCTGAAAATCAGCTGTTTGCCCGTGCCGTTACAGGGCTGGAATTCTAATATGGAATTTTAATATGAAAAAACATTGAGCGCTCTGGGGGTTGTGCCGGTTTTCGGACTCTGCTGGCCTGCACCCGCTCCTCGCGACAACCCACACACGAGCGATCGCAGTGCCATTCACCAGTCGCCTAGCACTGGATCAGGACCAGGATCCCCACAGGATCAGCTACGCCTCTCCACCCGCGCGCGCTCGTCGCACTGTTGACCGGCACCGCGTCACAAACGCGTCGCCAAACTCTATTCTGTCGCGTGGTAATTTTAGCAGCGCGTTGCTTTTTCTGTTACCCACGAAACCCCCTCCGAAGAACGTGGCAGACCAACCTTATTTTAGGGTTTAGATGCGCCGCGTTACCTGCGGCTGGCAGGATCTTGCTACCTGTTATTTGCCGCCAGACTCACAAGGTGCCGGCAGCTCTGCTCAGGCGCGAGGCGGCAGATCGAAGACGGTGCGCGCCTGGCGACTGGGTCCCCCGCTCTGGCGCGCTGATCCAGACGCTCACTCACGCCGGTCACCGTGCAAAGGCAGGCCCGCCTTGTCACGAGTCAGGCGTCGGGCAGCGCGGTGCTCGTTGTTGGTGCTGGTCGCGTCACGTCACGTCGTCACGTCCTGCGCAGCGGATCCAAGATTTCGCTCGGCGGCGCGGTCTTTTGACTGCGGTTGCGGGCCCTGGGACGGCATCGTCGTCGGATCCGCCGATCATCAGCCGCTCGCGGTGGGCTCTCGTCTTATCTATGGCTTATCTTCGGTGCTGCGTTTGCATGCCGTCTTGCTCTTCTACTGAGGTTCTGCTTGTATAACCTCACGCATTTACAGACGTCAGCGGGTAGTCGTGTTTGCGCGCTGGTTGGAATTGGGTTGGTGGTTCGGGTGGCTGGACCGGGTTGGTGCTGGCCTTGCTGGCTGGTGGTTCTCGCTCGCGCACGCACAGAGAGTCTAATGATCCTGCCAGGTTATCTACAATGGCACACCTGGTGCCTATCACTACACGATTTCACTGAGCCGGTGTAGACGCGAGAAGAGCGCGAGTTCCACGTATTCATGGAGCGTGCAGAGATAGCATGGCTTGGATAGTGCACTGCCCGCGATCATTAGCCCTCAGCTGCAGATTACAAGTTGCGGGGAAGCCACTGCGCACCGTCTAGAGCTCTTGCTCTTGCTCGCTCGCTCTTAATCCCACGTTCCCAACGCTATAAACCATGCTCTTTATCAATAGCAAATCACGCGTCAATGCCTGGCGGATCTACAGTGCGTCGACTGAATACAGACCAGCATTTCTCTCACCAGATTGCCACGTGTAGCAGAACAAACGATTGTGAATGTTGGATATCACGGCACCTGCAAACCAGAAAAACGGCCGTATCGCCGCGTAAACACCGAGAAACCACAATGGTACTTGTAAACTCCTCGTCAGAATCGGTGTCTACGTGGGCAACGGCAACGGTGCCAAACCAGCAGGTCCACGTCCTTGCCATCCCCGATTGTGACGAAAGACCAGACCGATATACCGCCGCCATCCAATCGCTAAGCCGAGTGCCGGCACGACTATCTGACGAGAGGCCCATTGACGGATTTCACGAAAACCAGTAGATTTTCCAAATAATACAAACCACCCTCGTCACAGCAATGAAATTAAACGGATACTAAACTACTGGCCGTTGGAAACTAGCAGACTAATAATTTATTCTTCTTTGCACCCCACTCAAAGTCGTTGCAAGCCGGTAAACGTCAATTCTGCGGCCACTTGGCGAAAAAAAAAAGTAACAGCAGCGAAACTCTTATCTGTCTGCGACCGTCGGTCAGTCTCTATTCGTCTTGCCGTGCGTGTATTCGCCGTAATCGCTAGTAAAACAAAGGCAACGTTGCTGCACTCAAAATCAGAGACACACCACCTTACGGCCCACAACCTGTCTTTTCTCATCTCGACAGTAGAAGAAAACACATTTGTAACATTCAGCAGCGCTGGTATTCAGACCCTCTGCTCTCGTATCTGCACAGGCGCTAGCTGAAAGATATATCCTGCAGCATTCTCGTTTTTCTGAATGTCGGTAACGACCAGCTGGGCTTGCCGAAAACTCTCCCCGGCCGAAACCTATGTATTTTCAGGTATCGTCTATTCTGTATTCCGACGTATTCCTAGTCTACTATTTGTCTTTCTAGTTGTCTATCATTGCTCTCGCCTCGTTTCTACTCACTATACCCCACCTCATTCGACCTACGTAGTCATCGCCCTCTAGTTCTCAGCCAAATATGATATAATCCTCCTCCTCCTCCTCCTCCTCTGCCACGTCTATCTCAAGCAGTCTCGCATCATGCAATGCCTACATAATCCCGTTTACCGTTTACCTCGGCAGACCCCTCCACCCTCGCGAAAAGCGCCCCTCTGCACCACCGCTATCCACTCATTCTTCAAAGAACCGATAAATAAACCGCTATCGACATCATTCAGCAATCTCAAATGCCGTCATGCGTTAACGTATCACCACCGCTCAACAAGTCACATATTGCAGATAGTGGGTCCATTCACTCCCTCTTGTCTGCCGTCGACCGTTCCGAATTAATTCACCTCCTGTATACCTTTTTTTCTTTACTTTTTTTTTCGTCAGTTTAGCGCTCGTTTAGTGTATGTTGCTCGTTTAACTTGCGCGGCACTTGAATGTGCGCATTCATCGTGAAAAACCAGTTATCGCTCCAGCTCCGTCGGTTTGTCTCTACTATATTGCAAGGAATAGTGGTCTGCTTCGATTGTCCCTTGAATAATTCAACCGTTTCATTATGCTATCGTATATGTAATCTAAACACTTTAAACTTCTCACGACACTTCAGGCTCCGTAGTTTCATCCTCCGGTATCGCCTTTGATTTCTCCTCTGCATCTTGGGATTCTCCTTCGGCACTCTCTGACGCTTTGGTTTCCTTAGTTTCTTCAGGCTCGAATGCTTTAGACTCCGTCGAGACCGGCGGCGTCTGTAGCTCAGTCGTATCCTCTCCGATAGCCGTCTCTGAGGGATCCACCATGTCTTCACCGGCAGTTGTCGGCCCTGCGATTTCCTCAGTAACCAGATGCTCCGTCTCAATCTCTGCTTTTTTGTCTTCAACCTCCGTCTCCTGCGCCTTGGCCTGCATATCCTCCTTCACCCCGTCTGGACCGTCGACTTTAACCGTATACCCAACCTCCCAAACCATAACAATCTCACTAATTCCCCATCCAGAAGGCAACGCACTAACAGTAGGCAACTTCCTACCCCTCGGTCCCCTCGCGCGACTTTTCCTCGCATCATCCAACTTTGCGTCCTTTTCTCGCACCACCGTCTCTTCCGGCCTTTGCTCTTGCATCTCCGCATTCTCCGTCTCGTCAACTGCCGACGATTTCCCGGCTCGCGCCCCGCCAAGCATGATTGGCAGCGGTCCCGATTTACCTAGTCGCGACTCGAGATCCTTTGCGAACGCAGCGCGGATTCCGGATAATTTATTCGGTCGCGCAGGCGGTGTTGGTTTTGATTTCGGCGGCCCAGCAGGTGGTTGCTTACTGGATTCGGAATCAATTGGTGACGTTGTCGACGAGACTGGTGAAAGCTTTGCTGGTCGGCGCGGGATATTGGGACGAGTCGGTATAGTTGGCCGAGTCGGTTGCGCTGGTGTTTCTGTGTATCTATTAGTAACCGATAGTCCGGTTGATGCAATAAGCGTACCGGATACTGCTGATTTGATCTCTTGAGTGGCGTCTTCAGGTTCTTGCTTCGGTTCAGAGCCTTGCTGCTTAACCTCGCTCTCTTCGTCTTTCTTGACCTCCTCCTTCTTAACTTCTTCCTCACTCTTAACCTCATCTTTCTTAACCTCCTCGACTTCTTCACTCTCAAGAGCCGGCTCAGTCGACCTCCCCTCAAACGCAGCTTGACCACCATCCTCAACAACAGTATCTAGACCCTTTTCGTCCTCCTCATCGCCTTTCGCATACGACTCAATCATATTATCCAATATATCCGACGTAGCAATACTATCGCTCCGGGCCGGTTTCGGCATTTCTTCCTCTGCATCCCGCTCACTCGGACTCCCGCGCGGTTCAACCGCTCCCTCATCTTTCCTTTCATCGCTTACTTCTGTAGAAACAGCGGAATCCGCAAACATTTCTCGAGACTGCCGCTTTCCAAGCGCGGTTAACGAGTCGTCGAGATCAGCTACGGCGTTGGAATTGTCGAGGCTTTTATCCAGATCCTCAGCTTGGTTTTGGGAAAATGTAGGCACGCGGTGCGCAGATCCTTGAGAGCCAGGCGGATCGATCGCAGTTGCTTCGGACGAGACATGCACGTGCATTCCCTGATGCGAAGGCCGCGATATCGGTCGCGCCGGTATCAGCGGTTCCTCGACGGCCGAATCCTGTGCCCGACTCGTCGGACGCGACGGGATTCGCGGGGTATTTGGCCGAGAGGGGATTCTAGGATGCGACTCCTCGGCGGGATAGGATGTCGCTTTCTTCAGAGGCCGCGACGATGGAGGTTCAGGGACTTGTGGTTCTCGAGACGGGTTTGTGTTTGAACTGCGCGGACGATCAGGGATCCGTGGTGAAGGAGACGCAATTCCTGATCTCTGCGGATGCGACGGTTCTGCATATAAATCAGTCAACCCGCACAAGAAAAACCAAAACAACTACAACTACCATTCAAATCACCAGTATCCTCCTGTCCAGATAACTCGGCCTCGCTAAACGACTCACTAAACGGCCGCTGATCATGCTTCTCCAGAATCCCCTTTGCAATATGTTCCTCACCACTATACGAACTCGTAAGCGCACCCGGAACCTCCACATCCTCGGCATCGTACGCCGACGTCGCGTTATATTTATCCTTATACGCCTCCGATAACGTCCGCGAGACATCCATTTCGATCTCGGCTAGCTGCTGATCTCGCTCAAACGCAGTCTTTGCCGGCGCAAGGTTCACCGATGGTGAGTCTGTTCGGCGCGGTCTCACGGGAATACTCACCGGCGCAGACGCTCCGTAAACTGATTCGTCAACGGCTGATTCTCGCCTGCTTTCATCAACCTTGGTCGCACGCGTCAATATCCATCGCACCACGCATTATAAAACACAATTCAAACACATACATTTGTAGCCGATACCTCGCTGCCGCTAGAATCCGCAGTCTTCGGTCTCGGTCGCCGCGGAATCGATGGCATACTCGTCGTCGGTGCCGGCGACGTGCTCGAAGTCTTTGCTGGTCGACGGCTTGGAATCGCCGGTGTAGGCGCCACTGCTTCAGCCTCAGATGCTTCCGACATGTTTCTCGTTCTTGTTTGGCGAATCGTTTACTGCAAATCAAGCAATTGCCGTCTTTGTTTCTGCAGGCAATGTCGACTACTGCTCGGTTCTACGCGTCACCACTAGGGCGGTGAGGGTACGGGTTGGACACAGCGATTACAGACAGATTCGACAATGAACATGTTATAACAAGATATATACAAAAAGCCAGCTATTCGCTCTTAACGGCACCGTCGTCGTCGCCGTCGTCGTCGTCGTCGTCGTCGTCGCTGTCAGTCATTGGTTCGCCGTCGACTTCGGGATCAATCAACTCCTCGATCGAAACCGGTTTCTTCTCGCCGTCGTCTGCTGATCCACCCGGGCTCGCAGTGCGATCAGGTTTCTCTTTCCAGTCATTATTCACGGAAGACACTGTTGGTTTAGTCGGAGGTCGCTGCTCGTCAGTGGGCTTCGCAGGGGCTCCGAGGAACGTGTTTGTCATCTGTGTTATCGCGTCATGGGTGAAGATATTCCAGCCCTGTACTTCTTGTTAATCGGTAATTCACAACATCTCACGACCAACTAAAACACACCTCCCAAACGGTCAACACCGAAGTAATCTGTCGTCGGAAATTATCGGCGCGAATACGGCCATCGAATGCATTGTATATCTCATGCAGTCCAGCAAACACATCCACTAGTCTTTCCTGAAATCTAGTCTCCCATTAGCACGCGTCGCTCACACGCAGAAAAAAAACACACTTACAAATTCCGATACTTCCAAACTCCTTTGTTGACACCGCCAACGCCCATGCCAGCATTATACAAAATATCACCGATGGCCCATAATCTCGCGACGCGGACCTGCGTGCTCGCGCTCCGACTCCCGACGCTCTCGCAAATCGTCTCCACAATCTCCTCAGCTGCATACGCATTATCAATCGCAAACGCCATCACCCGCGCAATCGCGCCCCGTCGCATGGAAATATGCTGCAGCAGTAGCATCAGATGGGTTTTAATCACCGACCCCAGCCACGCCGGACCGCGTTCAGCTATAACGTTAGGGAAAAAACTCGCTTCTGCGCGTCGTCGCTGCGCTTGCTCTTCGTCGTCGTCGCCGTCGAGACGCGCGAGCTCATCGTCTATTGACCATTCAAATAAAACCGGCGGGATCCACTCTGCCGAACCGGTAAACATCTCAAACGGCGCCGTATCCCATGAATCTAAAGTCTCGCCTTTTAACAAGCTGTAGATCTTCCATCGGTAGTATACATGCTGCGGTAGATCCTCATCAAACAGGAACGCAAACTCGGGATTCATTCGCTCTCGATGCATGACAAGAGCTTCAAACTCCGGCCCATACTTGATCACGTTCTCAACCATCGCGTGTATTAGCCGGAGTTCCTTCAACGTCGAAGGCGGTTTAACTTGAACATACGCCTCTGACCATCGGTTTCTGGTCCCTTGCGGTCCGATTTTATTTCCTTCGGCGAATTCGATCGGCGCAGCATTGAACGGCATCCCAGTCCGTTCCAGACGCGAATTAAGACCCGCGTCGCGACCGACCCACGCGCGAAGCCAGAATCCCTCGCCGAGATATCTTCCGTCGAGAGTATTCCGGCATTTGTCAAGAGCTTCCGCAGTGTCGAGAATAACCGACGCCAGTAGCCCGCGCTGTTTGCGATCGGGAGGCTGGAAAATAACTTGCTCGACCGTACATTTTACATCCTTGAATAAACTCCTGATTGACGATTCGTTTGACGAAAAGGGTAGATTTCCAATTGATAAAGTACGACTTGCCAGTGTCGGTCTCTCGGACTCGACCTCGTCAGCAAACGTCGATAAATGCCGCCGTTTCGCAATCGGAAAATCGTCGTCATGATGCGTTTCGAATGCTTGCTGGATATTCGATTTCCGTTTCGGCGGCATAAACTTGCTTCTCCCCCCAGCTATTCACACAAATCAACATCCACTTCGTCCCATCACCAAACCAAAAAAAATACATACCAGCAGCGATAAATCCCGTACTCCGCCGCTCTTCCTCACGAGCACTGTCATCCTGAAAACTCCGTACGAAATCTTCTAGCGCAGCTTGATTTTCTTGCTCTTGTTTTATCCGTTTAGCTTCCTCTGCTTCGCGAGCCTTTTCGAACGAGGATTTCGATCTTGCTGCGCTCATCTTCCGATCACTGTCCACGCTGATTTATGAGTTAAAGAGGCTGCTGAAATGCGTGCTTTGTGTTGATTAAAGAAAGCATTGAGCTATTGTCGTGAATATAGATACATTTTGTCGTTGAGCGCTGAAGCTGCTCGAAAATACATTTAGTGAGGAAACGAGTTGCAGCCGCAGCATCGCCGTACTCAAGACAAATTTACAAACTTCTTTCTCACTGATTCATTTATATTGCTTATATCACTTTACAATAAAGCAGAAAAAAAAAAAATCTGCACATAATTTACCATATTACAGAACGGTGCAGAAAACTAAACTCCTATTTCGCTGATACCAGCAAACTACGCGCTCAAAAGCACGCAAGTCCACAAAATAACCCATTTAGGCGTAATTCAATCGGAAGATATCATTGAGCACGAAATAACTGCCGCCTTCAGGAACGAGATGGAAAGTCTGAGAGTATCGCTGTGGATTGGTTTCCTCGTCGAACTATTGCGTTCTGATTAGCCTTACTTTTTAAATCTTGCAACCACTCGACAAGACGGCTACGTACGAGAATTTCACCGGTGACCATCACGATGATTGAGCCGTCGGCACCGGCCGGTTGCGCGTCAAAGGTCGAAATCCGGTGAACGACTTTCTGGAACGGTAGTCCCTATCTCGGGTTAACTTCCATCGTCAATGGCCATTTGGCATGTAAACATACGACTAGTTTCTCGGTGATTCCAGCGGTTCCTTGTATTTGGTTTGTCTCGAAGGTCAGCATCGAGTTGTCTCTCTTTAACTGCCGTTAGCACTCCGCAGAACTAAAATAGAGTAAAGAACGTACGTAGAGACCAGCGAGACCCGAACGGTTGGAATCAAAGGTGTCATAGTAAAACTTGACAAATTGATCTGTACACGCGTTAATTCTATACCCATGATGCTATTCACTACAGCTAAGAGTATGCAATGTCTTGGAACGTACTTGCGACTTCGTTGAAACCTGTCGTAAAACACAGTCAGCACCTTGTTAAAACCCATGTTATTACCAGCTATATCAACACTTGATATAGTAACCGGAATCAGATTGAATGGCATCCAATAAGTCAAGAGTGAACCCATCTCATCAACTACCCTCAAAGCAAAAAGAAATACCTACTCATTCTAGCAATTCAAACAAACTGATTTTTCCTAAATTATTCAAACTTCAAACCGTTATAATCCAAGATCAAAGAGGGTTTCTCTGCAACAAGAAAAGATTAAAGATTTATTGCCCGCCCTTTGCGGTTTGTTGACTTGTTGCGTTTTAAGTCGTTCGCGGTGATTCTGTGCACTAAATGACGAGACAGTTATGCAGCAGTAATAGACAAAGACATTGCTAATGGTTTATTGGTATGATTCTTACGTATATTGATTCTTTATAGTCAATTGATTTCTGTCTTGTAATAATGCCCACAGGAATGCCGGTGAGGGAAGAGACTAATAGACAGCTAATGTTTCGTTTTACACAACTCACATGATCCAGTAAACTAATCAGGTTGACTAAAGGTAATATCAATAACAATATCTTCACTACTTGTATATAATGGCCCGTGTTCAACTTCCTTATAATAACTTAACAATACACCTCATCTCACCACACGTCGCGTCCTCAGTCCCGATAATGGTAGTACGTAATTGACTACCCGTTATATAGAATTATATAATCTGCTGAGCCATACCTTGACCACCGAGCGTAGTTGAGGTCGTAAACTCCTGCTTCTTTGCGGCGGCGATAAAGTAGCAGAACGACGACATGGTGAGAAAGACGGCGGCGACGATTAACGATGATCCGCGGATAAACAGCGTGAACCACTGAATCAATGCAAGACTATTTATTATTAGCGACTGGCAAGATTGAAGAAGATACATCAATCATCAGGTTGATGAAAGTCGAAGGAAAGATACCCAAGATAGAAGAGACCGCGGGGGATGTTATTATTGAAACGCTGGACAAAGACTTCAAAATTTCCGGAAATCGGGCAGATGCGGAGTAAGAATGGAATTTCGACAAAGATAATCGTTAGACCGGAGGCACTGGGTCGCAAGGCGTCAGCGATTTAGAACGGATAACAGTTATGAGAGAAAGACACGTACATGCAGACGGCCGAGAAGATGATAAGACCGACGTTGAAGGTAAAGATCGTGGCGATACCGACGGCGAGACAAATCACAATCGACAGGATTCCAATCCTGAATTAATTAGCACTAATTATCGAATAAGAGCAATGTCGTGGGAAATACCATTGTCCGTATAAGCTAAAGGCTGGGTTAGCATCGATCGCCTAATAACAGCACTGTCAACGCGAGCACACACCTGAAATTGCGGGTTCGCATTTCATCCATCAACGTCATTTTGAATAGATTTCACAATGAATAAGATCTTTGGTGGAAATAAGATCTACATGAACTTTGGTCAACTCCCTTGATCTCGACACACCACAGACAAACACACTCACAGTATATGTCTTCTCGACACTTGGAATTGCGCAGTCAGTACAGATTCTTCTCAAGTAATACAACGACAGACACAATCAAACAGTATTCAATTGCAATTGCTATTCTCTGATGAACTCCAGCTGGGCAGCACCAGCCGACGTTGCCTCGCTTTAATCTCTCCTTAATCAAGCACCCCAACCCTGAGAAACTTTTGTATTTAGGGGGCGGTTTCGTGGATGTTTTGTTATTTTTCCGTACGCTATTTTGTTGGATTATTCGTTGGATGCTGTTTGGATAGTGGACAGAGGTAGTGTATAAGAGCACAAAGGTATGTTTGAAACTACTAAATCACCAGTCATCGGCAAGCAAGGGACAGCAAAGAACAGAACATGGAATGATGAATTATATACCTTATCTACATTATCTGCAACTTCCGAGTACTGAAGAAATGTATCTATCGAACAATCCAACTCTGACATGCTCTGCGTCTTTGCTCATTCTATTGCTCTGTGGAATGTCGGTATTTGCTGCTGTGGATGCTAATCGTTTGTCTGGTCTAGGTCTTGTTTCTCCGAGGACTTTCTAGCGTTGCTGTTAGCAAGTGTATTCAATAGACGTATTCTTATACTTGACATCGACTTATAACCAAAACAGTAGTACTATAGTTGTATTGCAGTAGTTAGTAGCAGTCAATAAATTAGTAAAATATTCAAACCCAAAACCCCAACTCCAAACTTCTCTCCACGGCCATATTCATCCACACCACACCACACGATGCCGCTGTCGATAGCAGAAGAGAGCTACCTCTCGACGTCTCTGTCTCTTAATCCCCCATGTCGTCCCGATGGCCGGGATCCGCACGCCTTCCGCCCGCTCGACGCCTCTGCCGGCATTCTTCCGACCACGAACGGATCAGCGAGGATACGGCTCTGCGACGGCGGCGAATGCATCGTCGGCGTGAAGGCCGAGGTCGAGCCGGTTTCCGAGCGATCTGTCGAAGTGCAGTGCGAGATGTACGTGTGTTTTTTGCCTCAAATATACAAGCAAAAGACAGCAGCTAACTGGAACAGCGCCGGACAACTGAATAACAGTCCGCTGCAAAGCTTTCTGTGCACGACTCTGGAGTCCGCCTTACGCAGCTCTCTTCCCGCAGCGCACCTCTTCGTCACGAAATCCTACTCTTACAAGCTCTACATCGACGGCATCATCCTCAACAGCGTCGCGCACCCGCTGACTCTGCTCTCCATGACGATCTTCCTCGCGCTACTCGACACCCGACTGCCCTCTCTTCTGGTCGAAGACAGCGCAGACACCGACGAGCACGGCATTCCGCAGTTCGACTCTGACTGGGAACAGTCGCAACCGCTCTGCCGAGACTGGTTGCCGCCTATAATCCAACTGGCGGTCGTCGCCGGGCGCAATGTGTTTGTTGATCCGACGGGCGAGGAAGCGGCAGTCAGCGACGGCGGCGTGCTTGTCGTCTGGCACCAGGGAGCCGTAGTCGGCTTGCGGACCGTAAACACTCGCGACTCGTCACGACAGGTGTTCACTCTCAAAAGCGTGGCTGCGGCAGTCGACGTTCTTTCAAAGGCGTCTCGAGAAGTCGAAGACGCGCTACGAAAAGTCATCTCTGTATAATATATATATATTTCCTCTTTTGTACTCCACTAGCTACATTATTACGCGTGTTTCTAACTACCGCGTGTCCCCTCGTAAAGCGTTCTCTTAGGCAGTTTTCTCCCGCTCAGCTTTCTTCAACGCCCTCTTTCTAATCTGCACATGCATCTTCAAATTGGACGCCGCCACAACGCGCGACCACGCGCCCACACTCTGGTCGACAAAGAACTGGAAGATCGCATGACTCCAGTACGGCGTCGACGTGAACGAGACCACCGTCGCTCCTCGCGGCAGCCCAATGCTCGACAACGTGCTCGCGACAAACTGTTTAGGCGTCGGAATCAGCATTGACGAGCGGCGGATCTTCGACATGGCCGAGGTCACCAAGTACGAAAGCACAAACTCGACGTCGACACCGGTGCCTTCGAGTTCGACCGCCAGTGCCGAGCTCCAGTGCTGTAAAAACGCTTTCGAGCCAGAGTAGACGGATAAGTACGGGGTAGGAAAGTATCCGCCAAAGGAGCCCATGGTTAAGATAAGACCGCGCCGGGCGGCCAGTAGACTAGGTAAAACAATCCGAGTCACGCGCAGTGTCGCGAGATTGTTGATGGTGATGATGTCCAACAGCTCTTTCTCGTCGACAAGAGAGAACGGAACAGGGATCGAATGCGACTGCCCGACATTGTTGACGAGAATGCCGACGTCGAGTTCGTCAACGACGGCCTTGAGCACTGCGTACTCTGAATCTCCAGCCGACGCAAAGTCAATCGCAAGGTACTTTGTCGACGATTGAGGACACGCAGTCTCGATCTCGGCAGACAACGCCGCGAGTTTGGATTCAGTGCGGGAAACGAGCAAAATGTTGAACCCGGCTTTGGCAAGCTGTTTGGCGTATTCCTTGCCGATGCCGTCAGACGCGCCCGTGACTACGGCCCACGCGCCTTTCTTTGCGCCGTACCTGCCGAGCTGCCAAAAGTTCAGCTGTCTGCCAATTGAATCAAAACAAAAAAGGAAATACGTACGGATCGGCCGCGGCGAAGTAGCAGCTGAAAGACCAGCGACGTGAACTTGTACCCGAACGAAAAGTACTGCACGACGCCGACGGCGGTGAATGCCAGCGCCAGGCACGCAAGCGTTCTGTTCTCGCGCAGCGCCGAGTAGTATAAATCGAGCGTTTTGCAGCCAGACTCCATTTTGCGCCGAACGGGGGGGGAAATATACTCGAGTGCGCACGCAGCAAAGCGCCGAAGCAGCGCGAAATGCGTTATCGCGCAGACGCGTTGGCAGCGATAGCCAACACGCGATCGCTAACTGCAAGGGATGCCGCGGATTCAGCAGCAACAGACAATGCTTCTCGAACGCAAGAACCGATTGTTGTTTTATTAAACAAAACACTGCGCATTGCGGATATCCAGTGCAGTTTCACGAACCCGCGCCAGAGAGGCCAAACGCTGCCTGGGCTCTTCCCGCCCAATGCTCACACACCATGCTCTTCTACCTGCGACTGACCCTCCTCGTCCTCTTCACCATCGCGCTTCTCTCCTCCGTCTTGCTCTCGACAACGCTGCTGCGCGCACCGCTCTGGCCCGCACCGCTCGCGTCCGCGCTCGCCTCGTTCCGCGACGCGGCGTCGGCGCGTAAGTGTGCAGATCCGTATCGCAGACCCGGCTTTCTTCTCCGGCGCACGCTCGCGCCCGACACCGCGCCCGACTTCACGCAACCGCTCGCGCAGTGGATCCCGCTCACGTTCGAGAACCGCACGTTCCCGGTCGACGCGACGTACCCGCCCGACGCGTCGCGCAATGCCGACTACGACGCGTTCTACATCGACGGCCACCAGGCCGTCCACGAGCACGCGCTGTCCCGCGCACCCATAAGCTGGATGGCGAAACTTGTGCGGTACCAGGCGCTCGCGAACCAGCATAATGACTCGTCGGAGGATACCGACGAGCAGCGGGACCTACGCGAGAGCATGCAGTGGGTGCAGAATCGGCGGATACTGTTGCTAGGCGACTCTGTCGAGCGGCATAATATCTTTTCATTCTGCACCTTCTTGGGCCTCGAGCCCGAGCAGACGGCGGGGCCCGACTTGCCTGCCAAACACTCGACCGCGTACTGTCACTCGCCTATGCTCAACTTCACAATTGTGCAATGGCACATCCCGAGCATGGCAACCCATAAACCAGACAACTGGTGGTTCCAACCCGAAATGGAGCTCGTCTCTTTCGAAGAGCGGTTCGAGCAGATCTTCGTGCCGTGGTCTTACAGAAATGGGATCCTGGGTAATCTCCCGCCTGATCTGATACTGTTCCAGTCGGGATTATGGGACGAGCGCGCGTTTGCCGAAGCTGCTCACTACTACGACACAAAGTCCAAAGACGACGACAACCAGAGAATATGGTGGAAAACGGCCCGCAAGCAGGTCTCGTACCAGCACTTACATTTCCTGTCGGTCCGGCTTCGAAAGCTGATTACGATGGTGCGCGACTTATTCGGCGACGATGTCCCAATCATGTATCGCGCCCAAATCCCGCGCGGCAAAGGCACAGCGAAAGCAGACGACCTCGGTATAATTTCAATCGATAGAATGGCACGCACGTTGTCCGAACAGTTATCTATCGAAGTCTTTGAGTGGGGCAAAATCGTCTACGGATTCGATGACGAGTACATGGATGACTTGCATCCCAAGCCTGGCGGAAGTTTGACTTGGATATTTTGCGATATGGTGCTGAGTTATTTGTTTCGAAGTCTGAATGGCGTCGAGGAAGATGGGATGGTTATTAGAAGCGCCGATGGACGGCGGCGGTGGAACGAGTGCCATTCGTCATTTGTCGATGCCATCAATAGGTGAAATATTCACAAACAAGTACGCAACAAATATACAGTATCAACCGAATATAACATCATGTGTGCAAAGTAGGACCAAGTGCAAGGCTCAAGCCGCCGTCATGGTGGCCGCCTGAAGAAGCTGAATTTCCATTCTGGGAACTTTTCAAATATATAACGTCCTCAAGCCGTCTCTATACACTTGGTATAAACTGCGCAAATAAAGCAGACCATGTACTCCATCGAACCACCTACCATAATCCTCCCGCCGCAACCTCCCTCGACGCAGCTATCAAATCTCCCTATTCTTCGCCGCAATCGACCCCAGTATCCCGTCAACCAGCTCCATGTCAAAACGGACAAAAGCAGTCGCCGCCTCTCAAGCACGTGTCCAGACACATGAGGACTGCAATTGCGATTTACTCGGCATATTTTTTTTTCGAACCACTGGTCATGATCAAACCCCGGCATGAACCTATACGGATGTTCGACTACTGAATCCCTGAAAATCGCCATGTCGTTCGGTATACCGCATTAGTTCCTTCTAATGCGCGCAAACTCGACAAGCCAAGCGAGCAACTTGATTTATTGTATATATTTTCTTTGTATTTAGTTGGGTATTCGCAATCGCATAATTTACATTCACGTCTTTTTCACTTTCTTCTTAACCGGCTCATTCTCATTCTCATCCTCCTCCTCCTCCTCCTCCTCGTCCTCTTCAACCTCCTCCTCGACCTCCTCCTCCTCCTCTTCTGACCCACTACTCGCCGCATTCTCATCATACTCCTCCGCCACATCGCTATCACTTTCGCTTCCCTTGAAATCCTCATCGACGCTCTCCTCGTCTTCGGACGCACTACCCCGATCGCCTCTCACCGCGACTTCAACGTCCGAATCATCCGAATCGTCGCCGATAACCGCATTCAAAAACGCTTGGTCTTCATTCAAATCGTTCTTGATCCGTATCCCGCGCGACTTCAACTGCTGCTCGACATTTGTCTGTTCTTCCCGATTTATCGACGAAAACTGATGCGAGGTGCCGTTCGTCATCTGCACAGTTATATCAAATGTGCGCGAACTGGTGACCCCGCCTCCGCCGACGCGGCTGAGCGTCACAAATGAAATATCGCTGTGCGCCATGTACACTGTTGGTTTGGGAATAAAGAGCAATGACTTATCCAGCAAGTAAAGGTATCCTTCAGACGCCTTGAGCGAGCATTTAACGCCTGCTTGGCCATGTGCAGAGACGAACGAGCCTGGGACGGTGATTTTGCGCCCTGAGAGCCCGCGAAATACTTGGCCTACTACTTCGTGAGCAGCTTGGTCGTAGCGCTTTTTCAATTTATCAGCATATTTCTCCTCGAATTCGTCACTATCCAAAGAAGTTAGCTTTTACCCACGAATATAAAGTACAAGAAAGTACATACTCTTCGACGTTGAGTTCGACTTCAATCTCTTCTTCCTTCAAGAATTGCACAACGAGGAAAGGATACCGGGTTTGTCCTTGGCGTAAAGGCGGATCAAGTTGGATGACCAAGACGTTGTGCAAATCATCTGGCTTGGGCAGTAAAAATAATCTCTGGATCGTCGTATACTGGATCTTGTAATCGTAAGTCTTTCCACGCAGACGCATGAAGCCTGGGTACATGTCAATGTCGTAACGACCTCTGCTCTAAAATCAGCAAACTGGGCACCGCGATAGGTCAAAAAAATAAAAGCACCCACCTCGGCGTGAGAAACATGATATCCGAGAACGAAACAATGGTTTCACCGGCAACCTGCCCGATATCAGCTTTCTCCTTCATAGTCTCGTAGAAGGCAGTCGCGGCATTCATCTCTTCGTCCTCAACCTCCTCGTCCTCGTCTTCATCCTCATTCTTCGGCACCGTGCCCGGGATATAAAACCTCATCTCGACAAGCTCATCGCGCACCCCACTCGGCCCTCTAAGCGCCACCTCATGCTCCGCACTAAGCTCCAACGCAACCTCGCTCTTTCCCACCAGATTCGAATTCGTGATTTGCGCATACGGAATCTCAAACGCCGGCCGATCGGAAACCGTAAACACGAGCTCCGACCGCTCGAAATCGGCTTTCCCCCAGTTCCAGCCTTTGATCGAGTGCGGACGCGTCTCGAGCGTGACGTCGAAATGGTGCTTTATCGTGTTTTTCAACTTGTCGAAATCATCAAGATCGAACCCATCAAACTGCACGACTCCGCGATCTTTCGTCAGAATCCGACACTCAAATCCCTTTGCCGCCCGCGACCATTGCGCCGATACGAACTCAGATTGCGGCAGCAGGAAAGGCGGAGTCTGAATAGTTTTCGAAGACGATTTCCAGCCTAGTCCCGAGTTTGCAAACCGTAGTCTTCCGGGACGTGAAGATTGGTTGAAGTAAATGTTATCAAACTGTGTCATATCCGCCATCTTTGACGGATTTCTATGGCGCGGAGACGGTCTTGTAGAAAAACGAGAGAGTGGGAAGAAGTAAGTGAAGAGAGGAGAGGCGCGTGAAAGGACGCGTGAATTAAAGTTTACTGGCACTAACATCTACATTTACCCACAAACACTTTATATATATATATATAAATATGATTATCCGTGTATATTGTCCACAAAATCAGCGTCACATTATCGCAAAACACACTATAAACTTGCGCGGGAACCATTCATCCGTTCTCGCAGCATCGTGGCTTCCTTCTCCATATCTTCCATTGATCGCGGCGGCCGTAGTTCATCAGGCACATCCGGGGCGCTAGTAGCGGACGCCAGACTACTGATTTTCTTGAGCTGCGCAAACGAAAGCTCGTGGTCGGCGTCCGGCGAATCCATGAGCTTGTAGATGTCGTCGACGTCTGGCAGGTCGTTTAGTTTGCGCGGAATAATGTGGCAGTGGACCTGGATTTGTTAGTATGAATGCTATAAGATCGAGTAAAATAATGCTCCAAGCACTTGATTTGCGAGGAAAACGACGTACATGGGGAACAGATTGCCCGGCAAGCGGACCGTCTTGGATCGCGATGTTCAGCGACTGACCGCGATAGACCTCCTCGATGACGGCAGATACTTTCTGCACCGTGATAAATAAATCCGAAACCTATTCGGAACTCAATTAACACACACCGTTATGAATGGCAGACCAATCGAACGGGCAAGGAACGTCTGAAAAGATATCATCATCAACCTACCTCTTCGGTCGACAGATCCTTGAGACGCGGAACCACGCGGTGCGGACACACCATCACCTGTCGAATCAGCAAGATAGCCTTAATCTAAACCCGGTCGGAAAGAGCAGCAACATACATGGCCCGGCAGTAAAGGCTTGAGATTGACGAGCGCGAAGGAGTGCGCGGATGTCTAAGTAAAATCAGCGCCGGTTCGCCTTCAGCAAAGAGGTCAACGCACATAAAACACCTGCCGCGTAACAACAAACGACCCGAAATAGGTCGCCATGCTGCGTCGTTCAACTCTTCAAAACAATACACGAGCGAATTAGAAAGCGTCGAAAAGGTAAATGTAAATAGAGCCCATATCCGGACCCGTCTCTGGCATCACAGACAACGCGTCGCCCACAAAGCCGGTGATCGTTTTGCCGCTTATCGAGGCCGCCCTGCCGCTGGCCCACTCGCGCGCTCGTCTTCTGCTCCCCCGCCCTCGACGCCTGCATTATATTCGGTATATAAAGAACAGATATCCAAACACGAGAAGGCAGAGAGCACATGAGAGCAAGTTTTGTGCTTTTGCGGAATGCATAAATAATGGCCGACTTTGCTAAATCGCTCTTCCACTTCTCTCCTTTTCATGCGCAGAAGCAGCAGTCCGACGCCGCTGCAGCCGACCAGTCTTCTATCGAGCACGCCGAAGAAGCCGAACCGGCCCTGTCCGAGCAGCAGAAAGCAAAGTTCTCGTTCTTTGGCGCGCGCACGTCGACGCCCAAACCGCCGTCGTCCGCGTCCGCGTCCGCGTCCGGCACGGCCTCGCCAGTCGCGAACCCGGACCCGCAGCAGCCCGCGATCAACAATCTAATGAACGGATCCGACGATGGCGACGAGAACGGGATTCCGCAGTCGGGCCTGCAAACACCGCGTCCCGACCTGGTCGACAAGCGGTTTCCGTCGCTGCAGCACGCCTACGAAGACCCGGCCGCTCAGCGCACGTATGCCACGACTCTGACGGCGACCTCGTCGTCTGCGTCTCCGTCGCCGACGCCCTCGCATTCGTCCTCCTCATCCTTCTCGACAGCTACAGTGAACGCCAACAACGGAGCGGCGGTGGCGACGCCCAAGGGCCGGCTGATTGTTAAAATCATCCAGGCGCAGAACCTGCGCGTGGTCTCGTCGCGCGATCCCTGTCCGTACGTCGTCTGCACGTTCGAGTCCAACGAGTTCATCTCGCGCGGGCCAAACACGACATCCGACGCCAACTCGTCGCGCATCTCGTCGTTCTTCAAACGCTCGGATCCGAATTCGGTGATTGGCAACGGCGCAGCGGCAGTAAAGCCCGGGATAGCCATCCCGACAAGCATCCGCTCTCGACAATCGTCGACGACAAACCTATTCGAGCTCAAGAGCGGAGCCGATGCAGAGCCCGATATGGGCGCGAACCCGAGCTGGAAGCATGAGGCTGTCTTTGATGTGCTCGGCGACCACTCCGAGCTCGACGTCAGCATCTACGATCGTCACCACGCCGACGCGTTCTTGGGCCATGTACGGATCACGCCGATTCTACGGAACGAGCAGATCTTTGACGAGTGGTATCCGCTCGAAGGGCGAGTTGCGCGCGACGATGAAGCCGTGTCGGGCAAGGTCAGACTGCAGATGCTGTACGAGGCTATCAGTAAACGGCACTACGGGCCGGATGATTTTGAGATCCTGCGGTTGATTGGGAAAGGCACATTTGGCCAGGTGTATCAGGTGCGGAAGAAAGACACCGATCGGATTTACGCGATGAAGGTGCTTTCCAAGAAAGTGATTGTGCAAAAGAAAGAAGTCGCGCATACGATTGGCGAGCGAAACATCCTTGTGCGCACGGCGACCACGGATTCGCCGTTCATTGTCGGACTCAAGTTTTCGTTCCAGACGCCGTCGGATTTGTATCTGGTGACGGACTACATGTCGGGCGGCGAACTGTTTTGGCATTTACAGAAAGAAGGCCGATTTGCCGAAGACCGGGCCAAGTTTTACATTGCCGAGTTAGTGGTCGCGCTTGAGCATTTGCATAATCACGATATCGTATATCGAGACTTGAAACCAGAGAATATATTACTGGACGCGAACGGACATATTGCGCTGTGTGATTTCGGACTGAGTAAAGCCAACCTGGCGACGAATGACACGACCAACACGTTCTGCGGCACGACCGAGTATCTTGCGCCCGAGGTGTTGCTTGACGACCAGGGATACACCAAGATGGTAGATTTCTGGTCGCTCGGGGTCTTGATTTTCGAGATGTGCTGCGGTTGGTCGCCGTTCTATGCCGAAGACACGCAGCAGATGTATAAGAACATTGCGTTTGGCAAAGTGCGGTTCCCGAAGGACGCGCTGTCAGCCGAAGGCAAAGCGTTTGTAAAGGGCCTGCTGAACCGCAATCCAAAGCACCGACTCGGCGCGCTCGACGACGCGCGCGAGCTGCGCCGGCATCCGTTCTTTGCCGACATCGACTGGGACCTGCTGGTGCAGAAGAAGCTGCCGCCGCCGTTCAAGCCGCATCTGTCTTCGGAGACAGACACGTCGAACTTTGATCCAGAGTTTACAAACGCGAGTACGAGTGTTTTGCAGGGCAACCGGTTGCTGATGGCGGGCACGACGCCGCTGTCGCCCACGTTGCAAGCCAACTTCCAGGGATTCACGTTGTGCGTACAATATACCTTTTTGTGTTTTAAAGTAGTGCCAGTTGAGTAAGATTACTAACCGGAGGGGTTTTTGCTGGGGTTTATAGTGTGGACGAGTCTTCGATGGACGAGCATTTCAACGAGGAACCAGTGTATCGGCGGCAACCGCTGTCGCGGACCGACACCGACATGACGCTGCTGGGGTCGCGGCACGGGTCGGCCACGGCGGGCATGGACGTGGACGAGGAGATGGTGGGCGCACCGCAGGAGGCGCCGCGCGACGACAAGGACGAGGACGAGGAGGCTGCGCGGCGGATGAGCGGCGTCGAGGAGGACGAGGAGGAGGACGACGACTCGTACATCAACGGGCAGCGCATCGACATGTAGACACAGCGGGGGCCCCCCTGAATACTAAGCACTTACATAATCCTAAATGTGAACCCAGCATAAGCAATTGCCTAAAGCGGGCGAGAGTCGTCACATCGCGAAGGGAAGATCTGCGGCGACGTCATCGCCAGCGGCCAGCGCCGATAAATAGGCAGCCGGGGACGGTCGCGGTGCGCGAGTCGGGCTCGGCAGTTCTGGAAATTTTTTGCACAAAATACCTGTAGCGATGGGCGAATACAACGAAGCGCAGCAGCCCGCGTACACGCCGCCGCAGCAAAAGGTCGGGCAGGACGGGCGGTTCGACGAGAAGCGGTCTGAGCAGACGTACTCGGACGCGTTCAAGGTCGAGAAGCCGCGGATGAACGACGTGTGGGCGCTGTTTCTGCTGGTGGGGGTGCTGGCGGGCTTCACGGCGGTGTCTGCGATATGCCTGAAGGCGTACGCTCAGCACCACTCGTTCTTTGGCGGCGGGATATACGGCGGGCAGGAGCAGTTTAGTCTAAACACAAACACCATCTACTTGCTGGGATTTGCGGTGCTGATTGGGTTCGTGGTGTCGGTGGTGTATTTTCTGCTGGCGCGGATGTTTACGAAGCAGTTCATCTGGATCACGGGCATTCTGAACGTGCTGCTGGGGTTTGCGACGGCCATCTACTACTTTGTCGAGCACTACTACTCTGCCGCGATCGTCTTTCTGATCTTTGCCGTCTTTGGCGCCTGGTGTTTCTACTCGTGGATCGGGCGGATCCCGTTTGCGACGCTGATGCTGCAGACCATCATGGACGTCACGCGCGCCTATCCGGCGATTCTGCTGACGTCGCTCGTCGGCTCGCTCGTGGCGGCCGCGTTCGGCGCCTGGTTCGCGGTGACGCTGGTGGCGGTGTATGCGCGGTACAATCCCACCGACGGCAGCGCGACGTGCGCGGCCGACGGCGGCTGCTCGCACGCAAAGCTGATTGGGCTGCTCGTGTACGTGACGTTTGCGGGCTACTTTATCTCGGAGGTGATCAAGAACGTGATCCATACGACGATTGCGGGCGTGTATGGCTCGTGGTATTTCTGCTCGCGCAGCACGCAGGGCATGCCGCGCTGGCCGGCGCTGGGTGCCTTCAAGCGCTCGATGACGTACTCGCTGGGGTCGATTTCGTTTGGCAGTCTGATTGTGTCGATTATCCAGCTGCTGCAGCAGCTGGCGGGCTGGGGCGAGCAGGCGGCGCGGCAGGACAACAACATGGTTGCTGTCGCGCTGATTTGCGTGCTGCGGTGCCTGATTGGCGTGCTGCAGTGGGCGGTGCAGTTTTTCAACCACTATGCGTACTGCTACATTGCGCTGTATGGCACGGCGTACCTGCCGGCGGCGAAGGAGACGTGGAAGATGATCAAGGACCGCGGGTTCGACGCGCTGATCAACGACTGCCTGATCGACCCCGTGCTGAACCTCGGCGCGCAGTTTGTCGGCTACGTGTGTGCGCTGTTTGCGTACCTGTTTCTCAAGTACACGGCGCCGGCCTACAACTCGGACGGCAACTACAACGCGCCGGTGGTTGCGTTTGCGTTCATGATCGGCCTGCAGATATGCAGCATCGCGTCGGTGCCAATCAAGTCCGGCACCGCCACCTTCTTCACCGCCATGGCGCGCGACCCGGACGTGCTGCGTCTGAGCTATCCGGACCTGTACCAGCGCATCGTGCATCTCTATCCGCGGGTGCAGCAGATGATTCACGCTTAGAGTGCATGGTAAGGGGTTATGTAAGCGAGGTGTGTGCACATTCAGGATTAGTGAAGAAAGCAGCCGTCACGAATATACAACAGAGAGCAGCGGTCTTGGTATTGTGTTTGTTGCGAGTATTAGTGTTTAATGAAAGTATTAGTAGAATTTCTGTAGTTTATGGTCGAGACGCAAGGATGGTGATGGAGCAAAAGGCGGAGAGAGCAGAATGTGGAGACGGTTCCGGAATAGGAAAGTGCACGCCACGATTGAGTTTGCGGCGGGCGGCAGGCCGGAGAAGAGTCTTTGTTGCTCGACCACGCGCAGCGCAGCACAGCAGAGCAGAGCAGCGCAGAGCAAAGCAGAACAGAGTAATATTCAGTATTATTGTCTAATTGCCATTGCTGCGCTTGAAACCACGCCAACCCGTCCTTGGCGAATAATAACCCTTACATAATCGCTTAGTCCCCCGGCTACATGGGCTAGGGTCGGGCGCCGCTTCTTCTCGCCGCTGCCTCACCGCCCCAGGCTCAAGGCTCACGGCTCACGGCTCGACGGTCCAAGGCCCTTTTCCCCCGCGCACCCGGCCCCAGCACCAATGCGCAAGTCCCGCTCCACGGCCGCTCTTCCCGACGTAATTCACGCGCCGCCTATAGAGAGCCCGCCAGAGATGCTCGCGGCCGAGAACACCGCGCAGCAGCAGCAGCCGCCGCCGCCACCGCAGCAGCAGAGCTCGCCCCAGGAGCTGCCGCGGCCGTACAAGTGCCCGATGTGCGACAAGGCCTTCCACCGGCTCGAGCACCAGACGCGGCACATCCGCACGCACACGGGCGAGAAACCGCACGCGTGCGCGTTCCCGGGCTGCCACAAGCGCTTCTCGCGCTCCGACGAGCTCACGCGGCACTCGCGGATCCACACGAACGCCAACCCGCGCAGATCCTACAAAGCGGCGGCGGAGATCAAGAGCGCGCCGGCGTCGAACGTGTCGTCGCCACAGCCGTCGCCGCCGCCCGCGCACGCATCGCTGCAGGCCGCGCAGAGCGCGAGCGGGCCAGTGGTGGCGAGCCCGACGCCGCCGAGCCAGGCGTCGCCCACGAGCCTGCCGTTCGACATGCACATGCTCGCGACGGCGGCCTCGCAGCAGCTCGAGCGCGAGAACTCGGTGCACTCGGCGCACTCGCGCTCGTCGCTCTCGATCCTCTCCGCGGCTTCGGCCTCCCCGCAACAGCACCTCCCGCCGCCCCCGCTTCCCCACCACCACCACCACCATCACCACCACCACCCGCCGCACCTGCACCACCACCACCGCTTCCCCGGCCTCGCGCCCCTGACGCCCTACAACCCGCACGCCGGCCTCACGCGCCCCGCGACAGCCGCCGCCGACGACGAGCTCTTCTCGCGCCAGTCCAAGCGCTCGCGGCCCAACTCGCCCGCCTCGACCGCGCCCTCGTCGCCGACCTTCTCGCTCTCGGACTCGCCCACCCCCGAACACACCCCGCTCGTCACCCCCGCGCACTCGCCGCGCCTGCACCCGCGCGAGCTCGACGCGCTCCAGGGCGTCCAGCTGCCGTCCATCCGCTCGCTCTCCCTGCGCCACATGCCGCCGCCCCTCGTGCCCCTCGAGGTCTCCGACATCGCCTCCACCGCAACCACCCCCGGCGGCTCGGCCTCCGTCTCCCGCAGCTCGTCCTCCTCCAACCTGCGCTTGCTGCCCATCTCCGACATCCTCTCCCCGCCCGCCCAGCAGCAGCAGCAGCAGCAGCCCGCCGCCGCCGCCAGCGACCTCGCCAAACGCACCCTCCCGCACCCCACCTCCGCCCCGCAGCTCCAGATGCCCGCCACTTCCCTGCCCTCCATGCACACCCTGCAAACCAGACTCGGCATCGCAGACCTCATCCACGCCAGCGCAGCCGACAGCACAGGGTCCAGCTCCGCCAGCTCGGTCTCCGCCGACGACGCCGCCGCCAGATGGCACTAGCTCTATAGATCTTGGTTTATCTCCCTTTTCTGGCTATTTTTTTTTTTAGTTTGTTGTTTCCTTGTTTCGTTAACGGGTTCGTTGGATTGATTGTTACATTTTACCACTAGTATATTACGCGATGGAATACGGTATAGAAAACTGCACTAATACATTTGCTTGCACTCACTCAAAAATTGCAGTCGCGAATGTGAGCAGGATTCAGTCATTCGCAGTTTGCCCCTTTATTCATTGTAAATACGAAAAAAAACCATGTTACATTACATTACATTGTCTGAACTTTTTCTATTGTACATATCAGTATCGTTGTAAAAAAAATATATATAATCTTTACATTTTTAGACACGATAGACTCCGGCATTCTGTGAAGTCGCATGACATTATCAATAAACAAGTGTGCCGTGCCCTGCGCTTCCACTTGTCTTCGTGGTCGGGATGAAATGTGCGCGCTTTGTCAATCGATCCACCACAACCATGATAGTATCGTAACCCGCTGAGATGGCGATACCTGACAGGAAATCCTCATGGCGACGACGATAACAAGACGTACTTTGGCGTCTCGTTATTCGTCGTCGTCGTCGTCGTCTTCTGTATTTGCTGTGATTCCTCCTCTGGCTCTTTCCTTTTCAGAAAACCAGGCAGTAAACTCTGTCCGTTCTCGGGCGCTTTCTTTGCATTCGTTTGGCTCCTCGACGGAATCTGCATTCCAACTCTCGTCGCTTCCTCTTTACTTTTTTCATCCCTGCTTCCAACTTTTTTCCTCCGCATCTGCAACCCAACACTCTCCGCACTCCTTGACGGAACATACTTTCTCCCCTCAATCTTCCGTCTCCCCAGTTCCCCCGCCGCGCTCTCAACCCTACCCACCATCCCCCGCGCCTCGTCGCGTGCCAACAACGACACGCTCTGCGTCCTGTCGTCGCTCACAATATCAAACGCCATCACCTCCTGCCTATCGCTTTCAATAAACTCCTGCACACTCCGCCCAGATACAAACGTGCTCGCAAATCCCCCGCTTCTAGATAATGCCGCGATTGTAGTCGTGCTCGACTTTCTATATCCCCGACTGGTTCCCGACGGTATCCGTCTTCTAGCCGAACTGGTCGCATATAAATAATATTCATCCTCGTATTCATACTCATCGTCGACAACGTATGAAGTCCGCGTTTCCTCCACGGTTTGCCAAAACCGCTGATCCTCGGCCGCGCTTGCGATGCTGTTTTCTCGGTTAGCATTCATACACCAACTTGATAATTCACAGGAGGACCCACACCACTCTTTTCTTGCACTCGAAAATCTCTGCGCGTCAGGACATTCGCGCGCTAATATCGTCGCTAGACTCTTCACATTCGTATACGTAATCACCGGCTCGTCCTTTCGGAAATACGTCGCCGTCTCGGCAGTTAGGAACGGCGACTGCTTAAGTACCCCGTTCGACGACGTCTTTGCAAACATCGCTGCCGCCCCAGTCGCTAGCCTTGGATATGTAAGATATAACAGGCCCTTGGCGCGCGTCATTGCAACATACAGCAACCTGCGCTCTTCATCTAACCCGTCCGGAATCGAAAACGAGTGCGGGATCGAACCCTCATATACCCCTGGCACGAATACAACCGGCCATTCTAGCCCTTTCGCGCCGTGGATCGTCGAAATAGTAACCACCAGCCCCGGATCAACCTCGTGCGCTTCTTCTTCGCTAGGCGACAAATTCACCGTCGCCAGAAATCGACTCAACACATCCTCGGCCGCCGGAACTCGCGGAACCCCCTCGATATCGGGCAAATCGGGCTCCTTGGGCGCCTGTTCGAATTCGCGCACCTGCGCCATGAAATCCTCGACATTCTCCCATCGCGAAGTCCATGTGTCTGCATGGTCACTCATCAACACCGTCTTATAATCAAGTTTCTCAACCAACATCTCAACAACCTGCGTCAACGCATTATGTTCCTCTGTCTTGAACAACTCCTCACACGTCTCGATTATCTCGACAAATTTCGTCAGCGATGTCTTGATCTTCGCACTCACTTTGACTTCCGACCGAAGCGCCCGCTGGATCGTCTCCCACAGCGGAATTTGATGCGCGTTACTGTAATTCAATAGCACGGCCTGCGTGGCCCTACCGATCCCTCGTTTCGGCGAATTCAAAATCTGTAATAATGATGGGCTTCTCCGGCTCTTAATCACAGACAAGTACCCTATAAATATCTTAACCTCTTCGCGCTCCCAAAATCGAAATCCCCCGACGATGCGATAATCTATTCCGGCTTTCGTCAGCGCAGACTCAATAGGTCTCGTAAGCCGCGCCGTGCGCACGAGAACCGCGAAATCAGCTGGCTTCAACATGCCGCACGAGAGCGTCAACAATCGCTGCATTTCCTGAACTATAAACCGTCCTTCGGCATGCGCGTCCGGCATCACCATAAACGATGGCATCGTGCCCGCGTCGTGGTTCGGAATCACTGATTTCTGGATCCGCGCTACGTCTTGCTCGATTACAGCTAGCGCCGCTTTCAAAATACTGCCACTACTCCGATAATTCTCTTCGAGATTTATCGCCGTCGTTCCAGGGTATTCATCCCGCATACGTTGTAAATTCGTAGCTTCGGCGGCGCGAAATGCGTAGATTGATTGATCTGGATCGCCGACAATCGTAATGTTACTCCGTCGCGTAGCAAACCGCTTCATTAGTTCGTACTGAACTATATTCGTATCTTGATACTCATCGACGAGAACGGCCTGGATGTTCGACACCACCGAAGGATGCCGTTTTAAAAGATCGACACATGTAAGAAGTAAGTCGTCAAACTAGTTCCCGTCAGCTTTTTATCTTTCTACAAAAATCTGGAAAACATACATCGAGTAATTGCGCATCTCGTAGTCGCTCTTGATATGCTTTATACACCTTCAAATCCTCTGCCCTCATAGCCGACGAGATCTCCGAGTCATCAGGAAGCAGCGCCCGACTCTTCATATTCGAAATCTTGCCTTTCACCGCCATCCACGCGCGCTTATCGCTTTCGTCATCAATATCCTTCATTATCGTTTGCACGAAATGAAGACCGTCTGTTTCATCCACAATCTGAAACCCTTGAGGTAAACCTATCAGATTCCCGTATTTGACCAAATACCTCCGCGCAATCGAGTGAAAAGTGCCCAAAATCAGTCGATTAGCAACCGAATGACCCACCAGGTCAGCAAGTCTCTCGCGCATCTCATTTGCAGCCTTGACGGTGAATGTCGTAACAATCATATTACTAGGATGAATGCCCTGGCTCAACAAAAACACGACTCGCGAAATAAGCGTCTTGGTCTTGCCGGTTCCTGGTCCCGCAAGGATTTGCAATTGCGAGTCAATAGGATGCGTAACACTCGCTGCCTGCGCGGCATTCAAACTCAGCTTTAGCCGTCGCCTGGGTGTTTCTCCCTCATTTTTCTTCTTATTCGACACGCGTGCTTGTGTATCGGCGACAGACGGCTGGATTTGCATGGGAAACGCATCGGACGGCGGTTGCAGCGTCAGCTCATCGTCATCAAAGAACTCTTCGACTTCGTACGATGTGTCTTTGCGCACCTGTGACGACGACTGGTTATCCATCTTGCGCTATCGTTCTATAAAATACTGTGCTTCTGGGCTACTTGCAGACTCGTCATCCTCGTCCACTGCTTTGCTAACCATTCAAGAGGTCTATCACAAACGCGCTCGCGCGACGCGGTAGAATCCAGTCACGTGCTGCGTTAATCACGTGCAACAAATCCGGGATTCCAACATCCACAACGAAGACAAGTCTCTCTTGTTCAAGACGAAATGGCCGAGAAAGTGAGATATGAGAATGTGAGCGGGGCGATTGCTGATGGCGCTGTCAATGCGCACAAACTGTACTGCCCGTACGATAATTGTTCGAGCTTGATTTTGTCGCCAGGCGTTGGTATATTACAGCAGCGACCAAGAATTCCAAAGGTATCCCTCTTGCACCGCTATTTGTTGTGACGTCGGTTAATGGTTATATAGGAACAATTCTCATCAAACAAAGAGATAAATTCCGAGCACGCAAAGGAAACAACAGACGAAACAGAGCTGTTCTGGGTTCTCACGGATCCATTTCAATTCGACAACCTGGGCTTCAGCAAGAGTTCAAATACCGGTATAAAGTATCTGGCTTGCGCAGATTGCGATCGTGGGCCATTGGGATATCATGACTCGAATACGCTTGGGGAAGATGGGAACGGCCAAGCTGAGTATCTGCTTAGTGCTACGAGAGTTTTGTATAAGCAAGTCTGAGCAGTGCTTTTGTTTTGAATGAGTGCTTGTGGATTGGCGTATCGGTTTGATTATTTGAAGAAATAGATGTATATAATATATATGAGGCCTTCAACTCACTCTGCACAAAACTGAAGACAAGTGAGCACTCCAACCCGCAGAGCACTTCAGTTTCGATAGACAGAGCAACACTGAAGCTAGATGATAAGGTACATACTAAGCCAAGACGGCATAGGTCTTATCGCACTTCTAACTGTTATAACACGAGCTCGAATACGGCGTGTGGTCAATACTGAAGCACTGATAATGCACAGACAAGATTCCAAGTCCAAGCTCGGCGTGGATGATAAGCTCGGGTTCGGCAAGATCGAACCGTCAGCCACGCGCGCAGAATCCTTGAGCATTGCCTAAATAAACGTAAAACGAGTCATGGCATTTGACTCTTGTCCACGATATCCTCGATGACAGTCAGATGTCTGGAGCAGGAGTCCAGCAGCGAGACACCATTGTGCTAATCGCCGGTCGTTTTCGCAAGGTACTGACTTCACGATCTCGTGCTCGCCATCAACCAGCGGAGAAAAGCACACACCCTACCGCATGCCATGCCCGATTCGCGATTGGCCCCGGCTGGCGGCAATCGTTAGGTTTCGGTCGCGTTTGGGTTCCTACAGGTGGGTTAGAGCGCAAGGTATCGGGCCCGCGAGCGCGCTCGAGGCCGCGCACGACCGCCGCGCAGACGCGATAAGCAGGTGGCCGCAATCTTTAATCTCTCTCGAGCCTGGGTGGGGACGGGTGGTGTAAGAAGTAGTAGCAGTGGCTGCTGGTGGACGACAGAATCAGGATGAGTCCTGTTTCGATCATAGACTATTGCCGCCTGACTCTTGACGATGACTCGTCATCCTCTATCAGTTTGTCTATTACAATAGTGAGGGCCTCTATGAGTCTGCAGCTGTGCTGTCAGGCGCACTGCTTCCGTCCAATCAGCCAGGTTTTGCAAATACTCCATATTCAACTTAATTGCCACTAGTCAGCTGCGCTGAAGTAGGCACACTTCTAGCTAATAGACCCGTACCCGCTGTAGCGGCCCGTCGCCCGCCGCGCAGCGGATATCTCTCCGCATTTCTCGCGAAGAGGCCTAAACGATACTGACGATTGGCTGCTAGCCTGCGCATCAGTAATGAAAGTCTTAGAACGGCAGCTCCACGCCTCTCGAGACAGTCAAGAGTGGTTGTTCTTGCTTGGCGCCGACGGTATCTGGGACCATGTCTCGTGAAGCAATCGCAGCAGCTGGGAGCATTGTGCGGGCCCACTACGGCGGCAAAAACTCATGGATAAACGGTTCCATGTCGAGTACGCTAGCGTGCAGCACTTGCCTATTCAACTTTTACGAGCGAAACGCAATGGGCCTAGGTCAGTTGGCGGGGCTGGTTGCGCTTTGGGCATCCAAACTGTGTTTTCCGGGCACGAGGGCGGGACTGCCCGGCCAAGCAACGCTTAGCTGTCGCCAATGACTGTGCCTAGCCCTTATATGTAAAGCTAAGAGGAATGCCGTCTAGAAGACTCTGCTCTATATATTCGTGTTTTGTACCAAAAATCCAGCGGGAGGGCACAAGCAGCAGAAAGGCTGGGGCATCTGTTATCGCGAGCGATAGGCGCGATAAGCAAATAGAGCACAACCACCCGGGACCGTGCGCTGCTGTTCAAATCCCGAAGACTGAACTCGATCCCGCGAGCGATTTCGCACAATAGGCTGCGAGTTTTTGAGATGGCGATGCCCATTGTTTGTTTTTCGCCGAGTAGCTGAGCAGATTCTTGATTTATTATACCTTTTGTACTTCTGCCGGACAGGCCTGGGGTAAACGAACGAACGGATGGCAAAGTGCATGCCAACCTGTCAGTTTGTGAACCAGAAGTTGTCGAATGGGCCTCTCTCTATTAGTCTCTTTGACACTTCTCTACAATCGTTTCTTGGCATGTTCGACTACAGAGAAAGAATCTGCAACCAAGCGAGTCGCTCCTGCGCCGCAAAATCTGATACCCTGAGTATATATGATCTTCCGGCTTAGTATTGCTTGCATCTACAGCTGTTTCTGGTTGTTCCGCAAAGCATTTGGATATCGTTCTGCATTCATGTTTGATGCCTGATCTTTGGATGCAAAAAATGGGTTCAGCGCTGTGGTCGCCGGGGCACCGACCGTAACCGAGACCAGTACTCGCCAAGACTCATTCATCGTACCTTTCCTCGCCCGATTCCCTATCGCTCGAATCTTTCTTATCGATTATCTTTCGTTCTAATGTACTTTGCCTGTCTATCTCATTTCCGGATGTACTATAAAGATCTTGACACCCCCCACTCCTGACTCGTAAGTAGCATCGACCTTTCCGCATTCATTCCTGTATAATCGTGCATGATGAAGGTACGTCCATCTACCTGACTCTTCATGCCGTATGGCCATAACTAACATGCCTTTCCAGGGCGACTACGACGAGAAAATCGCGGCGGTGGTTGATATCGCTGACTCGCTCAATGACTCGGACTCCTTCTCCAACTCCAAGGAGAAGTACATCTCTGCTTCCTACTCTGCCGATGAGCGGGAGTTCATCATCAACCACATCGCCTCGTCGCCTTCGCTGAAGGATCTTATCGAGGGTGACCTTGACTTCATGATCGAGAAGACGCGCGAGATGGACTCCGCAGAGGCAATGGAGTGGGTTGTCGACGCTATCGAAGAGCACCGGGGCGACGTCAACTTCCCGGACCACACCATGGACCAACTCAAGCTTCTTGCTCAGGGACAGGAAGCCTCGGGTCTTGACCCGGATACCTACGACATCGACCTTAGACTCCAGGCAGCGGTCTTCAAGTTTCACTCTCCTTACGCTGAAGTGCGTGCGGTTGTCAGTCCTACCGACGACATGGACATGCCGTGTGAGACACTTCGTGCCTACATCATTGGTATCATCTGGGTCGGTGGTGGTTCATTCATTAACGAAATGTACCATCAGCGACAGCCGTCGATTATCCTTACCGCTACCGTCTTCCAGATTCTGATCTACCCTTCTGGAAAATTTCTTGCTCGCATCTTGCCCAATAAGACTATCGGCTTCGGTAAGTGGAAGATGCAGGTCAGTCCTGGTCAATGGACATATAAGGAGCAGATGTTGGCTACCATTATGACCAACGTCGGTTCCGGATCTTCCAATTTCTTTCACTACGGTCTTACCATGCGTCTGCCTATGTTCTTCAACCAGACCTATGCCGGCTGGGGTTTCATGTTCTTGATGTCTGCCGTCACCAACTTCTTTGGTTTTGGACTTGCCGGTGTCCTGAGACGGTTTGCCGTCTACAACCCCAAGGCTCTTTGGCCTACCGTTCTTCCTATTCTCCAGCTCAACAAAACTCTTCTTCTTCCGGAGACAAAGCAGAGCGTTAACGGTTGGACTGTTTCCAAGTACAAGTTTTTCTGGATCACCTTCATTTGTGCATTCGTCTATTTCTTCTTCCCTGATTACATCTTCACCGCCTTGTCGACATTCAACTGGATGACTTGGATTTCTCCCACCAACAAAAACCTTGCCTTCGTTACTGGATCCAAGATTGGTATCGGTATGAACCCTTGGACCACTTTTGACTGGTCGGTCATCAACTATACCACTCCTCTCATCATTCCATTCTATGCTGTCGCCAACAGATACTTTGGTGTTCTTCTTGGTGGTCTTCTTGTCTTGGGAGTCTACTACTCAAACTACAAGTACACCGGCTACTTCCCTCCTAACAATTCTGCTGTCTACGACCGCTATGGTGCCAAGTACAACATGTCGCGCGTCATTACCGAGGACAAAATCTTCGATAATGATCTCTACAGAAACTACTCTCAGGTCTACATTGGTGCTGGTAACTTATCCATGCTGGGTGCCTACTACACCATGTACACCTGTGCTTTCACTTACATCATGATGGGCGAGTGGAAGACCGCATTCTTGGCTTTCAAGGGTGTCTACAAGTCATTCTTCGAGAAGCGGGGTACTAGCGGATATGCTGCTTTCAAGGATACTCATTCTCGCATGATGGCCAAATACCCTGAGGTGCCTGAGTGGTGGTTCGTCCTTGTTTTGGCTGCGGCCATCGGTGTTGGTGCTGGTGCTATTTGTGGTTATCCCACAGGTACTCCATTCTGGGCTATCATTATCGTCATCTTGGTCTCGATCGCTATCTTGATTCCCGTCATCATGGTCTTTGCTACCACCGGATACCTGATCCCATGCGATACCTTGACTGTCATTATTGGTGCCTACATGGTCCCTGGAAACGCCACTGCCTCGCTTCTTTGCCGTGTATTTGGTTACAACACCGATGAGCAGGCTGAGTCATTTATCTCGGATCAGAAGCTTGGCCATTACGCCAAGATTCCTCCTCGGGCCGTTTTCCGTTCCCAGATGATTGCCGTGTTCTTGCAGTGTGTTATTACCACTTCGGCTGTCATTTGGCTGATTGATAATACTCCTGATATTTGCACTGTCAACCAGCCGGCGCGTCTTGTTTGTTCGTTCCCTAACCAACTTTACTCTAACACTTTGTTACTTGTACGTCCTTTCCATTTTCTTCTGCTATTTTTTCTTATTAATGTCTTTTTTCTAGGGTGTCGTCGGTCCTCATCGTACTTACGATGTACTGTATCCTCTGTTGAAGTGGGCTTTCCTTCTCGGAGGTGTCGTTGGTGTCGGTTTCTACTACCTTCGCCGTTTGTATTACCGCAAGCTCAAGTACTTCCACCCCGTTCTCTTCCTCGCCGGTATGACCCGTTACGGTGCCACCTATAACTTGTCCTACTTCACTCCTGGATTCTACGCTGGTCTCGCATTTATGTGGTACATTCGTGGCCGTTATTTGCACTGGTGGACAAAGTACAACTACATTCTCTCGTCCGGCCTTACCGCCGGTACCGCTTTCAGTGGAATTCTTATCTTTTTTGCGCTGCAGTACACAAGCACTACTCTGTCGTGGTGGGGAACTACTGTTTCATCGGCTGGTGTTGATGGTAGCGGCGTCGCCACATTGTTTGAGCCTCCTGTTGATGGATTCGGTCCCCCAATTGGTTCGTGGGATTAAGCTGCTGTAATTTTGGTTATTAATGGATTAGTGTTTTTGTAAGGTGTTTCTTTTCTCATGTGTTGATTGATTAGGCATGGCTTATATTGTCATTTTTTGTAATTAATGTAATAAGACAGGGCGTTTTTGCCTATTTATTTCTCAACATCTTGATTTTATCCGTATCATTTTGCTAACTGGAGATTATTTAGTTAAAGGTATAGAAAACGATGTGGTGCTAAAACGATTGCTTATGAATTAGCGTTTTATCCGAGCGGGAGTGTACGATAGCCTCTGATGTCTATTCGAGACGGTGGGGGCGGGACGGAGTCAGCTCTTATGCTCAGTGTACCATATAAGACTTCGGACAATTATCGGGCGAGCGTCATAATAGCCCGGTGGTCAACGCCTGAAGTTGATTGAATTACGATTGTGTGAAGTGGCTTGCTCGTGATCAACTTGACGCTAGCTCGATTGTGGCAGTTGCTAACTTCCAAAGCATATGAGAACATCGTCCAATATTTACTGTTTTCTGTATAGCGCTAACATTATCCTACTCTGTTATTTCTGATTGTTTCTGTTTCATATTTTTTACTTTACTTTGCTGAAATCGTGCACGTCAATTTAAGCGCTGCCAAAAGTGTGGTCTATCAGCCTTCAATCATCGGATCTGTCCTTCACGATACATCCAGACTATAATTTCACACATTCTTTACCTTTTTCTTATCTCTGCTAATATTAAGAGCATTGTATGATTCAGATCCACATGACTATCAGCGCGATACCGATTAACGTTCTCTTCTGCCATTTATGCTCGCTTGGCGTCAAGCATGTGCACGGCAAGGCAGCCAACGTTGACTCATGAGATGTCAGACGTTCGATTATCTAGCTTTTCTTAATTGAAGGGCGTGATTGTGGCGAATTGAGCAATTTTAAAAATGCTGGAGTCTTAATGAAATAAAGAGCATCTCATGCGTAATTGAATACATTCTCATAATCAACTTATGTGACCAGTTAACTTAAGGAGAACGATATTTCTTTATCAAAATTACATCATCGTTCATTGCGCATAATCCACCTATGAAGCGATTCAGAAACACTCGACTATCCTGATTCCAAGCATCGAACCCAACCTTTTCTGTCGGCCCGCGACGGCGATGGCCACACCGTTTTTCTTGGTTGACTCGGGCAGGTTGAGATTTCTTTGGCTTAGCTTCCAAGAACGAAGCTAGCTTATCTGCTTGCGGTCCAGCGGGATTGTTGGAAGGTATTTGTGGTTCTTCAAAAGTGGTTAGAATCGGAACGGCTTTCATATTACATTCGCAGCATTTTAAAATACCATGTGACGGCCCGACTGCTAAAGGGTATCTGAAAGCACTATTAGATACTAAACAGAACCACTTATTAGTCAGGAATCAGTTGGCCAGCATAATCAGCCTTGGCCCGCCAACCAAAACCAAAGAGTTGATAGCAACGATATCCAATGCCGAGAGAAACTAATCATCTCACTCTTGTGTCTTGCAACAGCTATCTTCTTCTGATAAGACCTGATAGTGACTACTACGGGTGACTTCTATAACGGAAGGTATTCTTATCTGCTTTATAAATATGAATCAATGAGTTGACGTTGCCAACAGTCGCTTAGTTTGATGCGCTATTTCGTATGGCGGTCATGATACTTGAGCACTCCGCATCTAGCAGCTTTACTAATGATTAATATACTTGATTTGCTATGGTTCAACATTATCGATAAGAGCATCGTGCGTTCCTGAAGCTATCTGGCTGCCCATCTCAGGTGCGGCTCATCATGGCTTTGCTCATCCATCGTGAACCATTTAACACATTCCGTAGCGTATTTTTATCTCGTCGTTCTCCTTCCCTGAACACGCTATAATACGGAACAACACCGCGCGTACTGGGGCGAGCACGATATAGGCCAATCTCTGTCCCGCTTTGAGCTACCCAAATGCGTCTCATTCGCCGAAGAGTGGAAACTCTTGGGACTTGATCTTGTCGATCTTGGCGTCTTTGCTGCGCTATCAGTCATCGGCGCTGAGTCTGCGATGCGAGTCAGTTGCATAATACAAATTTTAGATAGTTCTGTTAAAGGATTGATTTCTGTATTTTAATCCAGAGTTCTGTGCTGGATCTGCCATTCTGCGCGTCTGTGCGGTTCTTCTTGAACTGCGCGGATCCGCTCATACCATGCGCAAACGTCCGCACGAGCTATGGCCTGTGAAGCGGGCAGTCTCTGTGTCATACCCAATTCAATCCCGCCAAGCGTCATCAAATTTACTATCAGGGAGTGCCTATCAGACGCTCTTATCGCTTTATCGGTCGGCGTATTCGTCTTTGTGGAGCAGCGCCGGTTGTCTTGACAGCTTACCAGATTTGATTGCTATATAAGTCTCGCATTTCTGCACTCTTTTGCTGTTTCAATCCTGACAACCTTTGTTCAAGCTTTAGGCTTTGTTTCTTGCTCTCAATATTTGCAATATGGGCAAGGTAAGTTACTCTGTTACGCCAATTCCACTTGATTATACTAACCTCTCCCAAGATTGAATACGATGAAAAGGTGGCGGTCACCGAGCTCTCGTCAGACTTGTTCCTCGACTCGGATTCAAACTCTGGGTCCAAGGAGAAGTGCATCGGGACCTCTTATGCTGTTGACGATCGAGAGTTTATCATTAACCATATTACCAACTCTGACTCCTTGAAGGATTTGATCGAGGGTGACCTTGACTTTATGATTGAGAAAGTAAAGGAAATGGATACAACTGAGGCAATGGAATGGGTCCTTGACTCGATCGAAGAGTATAAAGGCGACGTCAATTTTCCGGACGAGACTATGAGCCAGCTCAAGTTGCTTGCTCAGGGACAAGAAGCGTCTGGTATGGACCCCGAGACATTTGAAGTTGACCTGCGTCTTCAAGCCGCTGTCATCAAGTTCCATTCGCCTTACCCTGAGGTGCGTGCCGTCGTCAGTCCGACTGATGATATAGACCAGCCTTGTGAGACTCTTCGTGCATACATTATCGGAATTATCTGGGTCGGTGGCGGTTCATTCGTTAATCAGATGTACCACCAACGTCAGCCATCGATTGTTCTCACCTCGACTGTATTCCAAATTTTGATTTACCCATCCGGAAAATTACTCGAGCGCATTCTTCCCAATAAGACTATTGGTATTGGGAAATGGAAGATGCAAATTAGTCCTGGTCCATGGACAAATAAGGAACAAATGCTCGCGAGTATCATGACCAACGTCGGTTCCACGTCGTCGAATTTTTTCCACTACGGTTTGACTATGCGTCTACCTATGTTTTTCAACCAGACTTATGCCGGCTGGGGGTTTATGTTCCTAATGTCTATCGTCACCAACTTCTTTGGTTTTGGACTTGCCGGTATCTTGAGACGTTTTGCCGTGTACAGTCCCAAGGCAGTCTGGCCCACTGTATTGCCGGTCTTGCAGCTTAATAAGACTCTTCTTTTACCTGAGACTAAGCAAAATATAAACGGATGGACGATATCCAAATACAAGTTCTTCTGGGTCACATTCATTGGATCGTTCGTTTACTTCTTCTTCCCGGATTATATCTTCACCGCCCTCTCGACTTTCAACTGGATGACGTGGATTGCTCCTCATAATAAGAACTTGGCTATCATCACGGGCTCGAAACTCGGGCTTGGATTTAATCCGATCACTTCGTTTGATTGGTCGGTTATCAACTATACTACGCCAATGTTTGTTCCTTTCTTTTCGTTGGCAAACAGATACTTTGGTGTTATGTTCGGTGGACTGGTGGTTGCTGGTGTATACTACTCGAATTACAAGTACACGGCATATTTCCCTCCAAACAACTCTGGTGTCTATGATCGTTATGGATCGAGTTACAACTTGTCGCGTATCATTACGGATGACAATGTTTTTAATTCACAACTCTACAGCGAGTACTCGCAGGTCTACATCGGTGCCGGAAACCTGACTATGTTAGGTGCTTACTACGCGATGTACACCATTGCCTTCACTTACATCATGATGGGTGAATGGAGATCTGCATTGTCGGCGTTTAAGGGAGTTTATCAGTCATTCACGTCAAAATCCGATAATGCTTACTCGTCATTCAAGGACGCTCACTGCCGTATGATGTCAAGGTACCCTGAAGTTCCCGAGTGGTGGTTTGTCTGCATTCTCGTTGTCTCGCTTGGTGTTGGTGCAGGGGCTATTGTTGGATATCCTACCGGAACCCCCTTCTGGGCTATCATCATTGTCATCCTGGTCTCGATTGCCATCTTGATTCCCGTCATCATGGTCTTTGCTACCACCGGATATTTGATCCCTTGCGATACTCTCACCGTTATTATTGCTGGCTATATGGTCCCCGGTAACGCCACCGCCTCTCTTCTCTGCCGTGTCTTTGGCTATAATACCGATGAACAAGCCGAGAACTTCATTGCCGACCAAAAATTGGGTCACTACGCCAAGGTCCCACCGCGCGCTGTATTCAGATCGCAGATAATTGCGGTACTGTTGCAGTGCTTGATCACTACATCTGCTGTTATTTGGATTATTGATAACACTCCGGATCTATGCACGCCTACGCAGTCTGCGCGTCTTGTCTGCTCGTTCCCTAATCAGTTGTACTCGAACACTCTTTTACTCGTACGTTAACGTTATTTGGTTTTTATGATTTTGCAATTTTTTCTAATTGTTGTACTAGGGTATTGTTGGCCCTCACCGCACTTACGACGTGCTATATCCCCTGTTGAAATGGGCTTTCCTTCTCGGAGGAATTGTCGGCGTTGGATTCTACTATCTCCGCGTCATGTTCCCCAACGCATTGAAATACGTGCATCCAGTTGTCTTCATGGCGGGCATGACTCGCTACGGTGCCACCTATAACTTATCTTATTTCACCCCCGGTTTCTACGCTGGTCTCGCGTTCATGTGGTATGTCCGTAAGCGTTTCCTTCTATGGTGGACCAAGTACAATTACATCATGGCGTCCGGTCTTACCGCCGGCTCGGCTTTTAGTGGTATTCTCATTTTCTTTGCGCTCAGATATACACAGACTACTTTCGCGTGGTGGGGAAATACTGTCTCGACAGCGGGTGTGGACGGTGTGCCATCTACGACGCTTATGACTGCTCCGGCTGAGGGATTCGGACCTCCAGTTGGTTCGTGGCATTAAATTCGCTGGTTATATTAGTGCTCCAAGTTAATTTTTAATTGCGTTTTCGTTTCGGTCGTATGCTGACTGCGCTGTAAATTCGTTATTCGTTTCTTCATTACAACAACTCTTCAAAAATCTTCTTGGTGTTGTAGACTCCTTCCAACATATTCATGTCCTTTCCTTCTCCCGGAACCCAAGTCGCATGCGCAAAGTCGATTAACTTGACTTTGCAAACAGGTTTCTCCTCTTCTTCGTCATCGTAAGTAGATAATTCGCCCGCAATTTCCGGAGCACTTCCGGAAAATGAAATTTGTTCAACGATTTTCCCATCAACTTCCAAAGTTTCGCTAACAAGCTCTATATCCTCACTACTCTCGTCATCATATTCTACCCGAGGAGACTTTTCGGCCTCGAGAGCGGCGTCGAATGCATTCGCATCGCCTTCGTAAACAATCAGGATACTAGCTGAATACATCCTTGACTCTTCAGCCTCCAGCACAGTACCAATAGCCTCAATCGCACCTATAATCCGCTGTATGACCTCTTTCCGCCGCTCAGCGCCAAATTCCTCTGGAAAGAACTCATGAAACCCTTCATGGACATTTTCTTTAGTAAACTTGCGTCCGTAATTCTTATCGTAAACCATAAACTCCTGCTTTGTCTGATCCCAAACTTTCATACCCGCGATTCGAAACCCGAGAGATCCGGATGTAGTCTCGGCTGCCACAGCATCCAATCTAGCTGCCTTTTCAGCACTGGCGCGAGAATCCCACAGTTGTCTGCCTAATTTAATGTCAATCACCGACGGCTTTGAAAACCCGAAAGTCGCGTTCTCAAGTACGATTGCGCGTTCAGCATCTGTAATTTTATGACTTAAACTCGGTTTATCTGGCGGTTTTAATTCTGCGTCCTCAGCTTGCGCGGATAGTTCGAGAGTTCCATAGAATCGGGGGACGAGATTTGCGAATGAAGGATGCGATGCGGCTAGCTGCTCGTAGAATTGAATTTCGTAGATGGACGCAGGCTTGATGATCACCGAACCTGACTCGTCCTGAAGAACACCATCGTGGCCTGCTACCTTATTGTCAAATGAGACGGCGGACGAGAGGTCTATTGTGGGAAGTGCCATGCTGTGGTGAGAGTTGACAAGAAGTGGAGATGGCAATTGTGTTTATGAATGACCTTTCTTGGCGCGGCTAAGTTTGGGTTAGCCTTTTGTACGTCTTGTACGTTTCCACATTATACTCGACTGGCGGATTTTACTGTTCACCGGGTAGTTACTGAGCTGGACAGCAATCAATCAGGCAATATCTTAAAAGAATATATAGCCGGCCAAGACCTTTCATGATCAATCTCAGGCTTACTCTTAGAACTTTATCCTGATCCTAACATAGTTTAAGGAGGGTAACTTACCTCGCTTAGTAGCATCAATCCCTATGTAACGTAGTCGATTCCTTATAAAGCTGGATTTTAAATAGTCTTCTTTCTATAAAATGCACTGTGGGATTTCGACTAGGGTTATTTCTGTGCTTATTGACGTCTTATTGAGGCTGGCGCCGGCATAGAAACGATAGTACGAAACATTTGAGCATCTTGGAGTTAGTCAATACGTATTCTTGATATTTAAAGTCAATATGCAACAAGGTTGCGGCATAATTCATGGTGAAAATTGTAACCATCAATATCTACTTTGGACAAATTGCGACTTTTTGACAGCTGCAACATAAAACAGTGGAATATATGTATTCAGCTTGGACAGCCTATAACCATAATAACACACTTTTTAAACCTTCATGATGACCTTTCCAGTTGATTGTCTCGTCTCCAGCAACTCAGCAGCGGTAGCATATTCCGCCAGAGATAACTCTTTATACACCGCAATATCAAGCGCTCCAGTTGAGACCTCTTTCCACAGCAACTCAGAGTAATATTCCAATTCCTCAGGCTCGGCAATGTAGCCGTACAACGTGGGTCGAGCTAACTTCAAGTTTTTGCCAGTCAAGATGGTAAGTGAAACGGGAGGAACTACACCGCTTGCGTTGCCGAACGAGATCATTGATCCCTTGCGACGGATACAGGCTATTGATGCGTCGAAAGTCGATTTTCCAACTCCGTCAAACGCAACATGAACGCCTTTTCCTTTGGAAGCTTTAATGACTTCGGAAACATAATCCGGAGTGTCGGTGTAGTTAATCACAGTCTCGGCACCGGCTTTCTTTGCAAGCTCAGCTTTCTCGGCTGTGGATACTGTTCCAATTACATGTGCACCAAAGCCAGAGCAAAGTTGGGTAAGAAGCAATCCCATTCCACCAGCAGCAGCCTGAATAAGTACGTAATCGCCATCCTTGACTTCATATGCATCCTTGACAAACGTCAAGGCAGTCAATCCCTGTAAGAAGGAAGCAGCGGCAGTTTTGAATGACACCTCATCAGGAATCTTACTGACAATTCCTGTAGCAGAGCATGCGGTGTATTCGGCAAATGTGCCGGCACCTAGGTACGCTACGCGGTCGCCAACGGAGAAATTGGTCACCTCGCTGCCGATGGCAACAACGGTACCTGCTGCCTCACGCCCGGCGGTGTGGGGAAAATCGATCGGATAGAGACCAGAACGGAAGTACGAATCAATGAAATCTGCACGCAAAAAAAAAAAGGTCAGAGAGAAGTCAGAGGATTATAAAACTATTCTGACTTACTGAGTCCGCAGTACTCGTTCTTCACAAGAATCTCTCCGGATTTGATCTCGGGAACCGGGATGTCCGTGTAACTGATGACTTCGCGGCCTCCCTTCTTAGGAATCACAATTGCTTTCTGGGTAGTTGGAAGAGACATCTTTACTATGTTATTAAAGTCGCAATTTCCAAACGAACGGAAGAGAGACGTACGGTAGACGTGGAATAATTGCGAGGAAGTGAATTTGTAATCAGTTGTTTTAGTGGGGGGATTTGATGGAAGATGATAGAGTTTGCTAGTATTTTGTCGGGTATTGATCTTCGTGATCTTCGCGCTGCCACCTTGAACCATTCCGAAGTCGCATTAGATTTAGCTAAGCGTCTTGCAAACATGATGTTGATTTAAAGTGGATGTTTTTTCAGTGTCCATGGGATATCGCTGGTGTGGAAGACTGCTTTGGAGCTATGCCACTATCGTAATGCGTGCTCAAAATGATATGCTGCACGTCGACAGATAACCCAACGCACAGGCTATCAGCAAAGCTGTCCTCTTCCTAGTAATCGCATCTTAATATCGTCAACTATTCACAGATAGCCATGTCTTCGTCTTCAAAATCTACTACACTAGCACCGAACAGGCCGTCGACCGTTCCAGGGTATGTAGTTACTTATATTTCAATCAGACAAGGTGATTGCATTCTGACGGTCATTATAGAAGCGTTATCCGCGCTCTGGCGTTGTTCACTGCGGCCATGGTCATCGCTCCATTGTTCTCTTTCTACTTCTGTGTTAAATACGTCTTTGGTATATTCCTTTTTGTTATTGCTGTACATATGATATAGACCTGTGTTCAGAGACTAACTAAGGTATAGACGGAAATAGCCAGTGGGCTGGATTAGTAGCTGCTCTTGTCGCTAACGTCGTGGTTATCGGCTATGTCGTTTTTGCATGGAAAGAGGATTCAAACACGTTCAAACCCGATGGTGAGGAATCGAAGAAGTCAAAATGATTTTGTGAGATATCAAGACGAGTACTCCAGCGTAGAAGAAAATCAAGGCGGTTCGTTACAGATGGTCGGTCACGATACTGATGACGTGAAGAAAAAAATATCTGTATGTACAGTATTATATTGTGAATATGTCAGTTGGTCCTATAATATTATTTCATCATTCTGAAAAATGAAATGCTGTGCTTTAAATTGCTGCAGTCGGCGCTGTAGATTTGGCGATTGAAGCTTATCCCTAATAATGAAAGCCAATGATTTTTATGTACTTGACAGTTATTTGAGAGAAATCTCAGCGAGCGATGAATACGGCGTGCAAATGTGTTCAAATAAAGTGTAGTTAGCAAAGCCGTGTTTACGTACGTTCAAGTCTTTCTGAAACGTAATTCCCATAAAACGACTGTTTCACAAAGTTTTACATCAATTGCTAATATGAGGTTCATTATTATTAAATTAGCAATTTACAGGCCACCAGAACTTTTGCGTATATAATGAATTCTTTATAAAACCCTATAATGAGTGCAAATAAGTAGGCAAAAAGTAACCTAGTCGGCAACATCGTTGGGACTTCAGTGTGCTCTCAAGCCCCTTATATCCCAAGTCACTAATTTACCCTTCGTCACACTATTTCGGTTCTTCTCAATCCTCGAAAATACCAGATTAATGGTCAGAGACAGGGAAAAATGTCATATTTACAGAAAAATCTGATGAAAGCAAAGATTCCTGAATCCGCACAGTCAATATTAGCCGAGTCCGAGCCATCCAGTGCTCAGCAACCGGGAATCAAAGGTATGGGAATTAACAACGTCCCTTCAAACTTTAGCGGAGAGATCAATCCCGACCAAGAATTTAAGCTGCCGGCAAAGTGAGTATTTTTTTATGTTAATCAATGGAGCAAAGAAGGCATGCTGACGAGAATATTAGTCGACTACCAAAAACTAGAACTTATATACCGACTAAGTGGTCAGAATACTGGTCCAACGAAACGACAGCAGCGCTATCAACAATTGACTCAAAATTTAAGATATATTACACTCCACCATCTACAAACTCTAAAGCGTGGTTTATATTTCATCATGGAGCAGGCTCCTCGGCGATGACGTTCTCATTATGCGCGAGAATACTGCACGACGCATTACCCCATGTAGGTGTTGCTGCTTTCGATGCGAGAGGACATGGAGATACCAGCGATACAGGCGACGACAAAGACCTGAGTCTAGAAACACTTGCAAAAGATTTTATTCATGCAGTAGCACATATTTGCGAATTACAAGAAGACAGCGATGATTGCGGGGAAGTTGTGTTTGTCGGACACTCATTAGGCGGCGCAGTGATTACCGACGCCGCGCTCCGATTCAGCGACTTATGGCCCAGCTCTCGAGCAAAGCCGATCATAAGCGGCGTTGTCGTGGTTGACATCGTTGAAGGATCAGCTTTGGAGGGCTTAGCACATATGCGAACGTACCTGAGCACACGACCGCCGTATTTTAGATCGATCAGCGACGGTATTCGATGGCACATACAGTCGCATGCGGTACGCAATGTTGAGTCAGCGTGCGTGAGCGTACCGCCTTTACTGCGCGACAGGGGGGATGGAAAAGTGGGTTGGCGCACGGAATTGGGAGCGACGGAGCAGTACTGGGAAACATGGTTTAAAGACCTGAGCAATAAATTTCTACGTACGCGGGCGGGCAGGTTACTCGTGCTTGCAGGTACAGATAGACTGGATAAGCCTCTGACGATAGGACAGATGCAGGGCAAGTACCAGCTCGAGGTGTTGCCAGAAGTGGGCCACTTCGTGCAAGAAGATGCGCCTATGAGATTTGCTGGGCTACTAGAGGGCTTCTGGGGCCGAAACCGGCGAGGCGCAGCGCTGGAAGTGCAGAGAGCACTGAATGCACATGGCAAAGGAGCTAAAGCGAGCGCGGTTGCAGAGGGGGTGCCGATGGCCGCGAGCATGCCAAAGTAAGGTTGACAATGGCTCGGGAGAACCCGCGGCGGATGGGGTGACTACACATGACGTAGTAGTAGAAGTATCACGTGCAGATAGAATAGTACTATAAATAACGTCCGGAATCGTCTCAGCGCGAAAAATAGAGAATGGAGTTATCATGAGATCAGGAATGTATCAGATCATAATATATAAGCGCATAGACATCATGCAGAGCAATGGCGTAGGAACCAGGAGCTCATTCCCAGCAGCGACAATTCCACAATACAATGGCAGATTCAGAGCTCGCGTGAGCTATGAATGCAAAACGCAAAAAGCAAAAGGTGGCGCTCGCTTTGGGAGCGCCAGCTTTGGCTTGCAACTCGTACGTGAACTACAGCAGACCTTCTCATAGGGTTCTGTAAATTCCATAGGGTTTGTATCTAGCACATATTATGTTGCATTGTCTGCGATTGCGCTTGCTTCTGTTTACTTTCTGCTCGATTTGTGAGGCAAGCGAAAGTTACGTTCGAACAGGCTCTTCGCTATTACGCCTGCTCTATCGGGCCCTTAGTCGTAGCAAGTATTGCCCAATACTGCTCTGCTGTGCTTGCATTCCTCCATGCAACATCTCTCCACTTATTTGCCTCTTGTCTCCGCCACAACGCTCCCTTCCGGCCCCCCCTAGAAGCTGCCGGAATATCTTAGCGCCAACACACGTCACGCTGCACTCCCTCTCCGGCGCTAGTCCGCATCAGGCCTAGCGCCCCTCATCGCCGTCCGCCCCCTATCTGCGCCAGCCCAAGAGCATAAATACACCCGCTTCCCGGCTGCTTTCTTTTTCACTCTCCACCCTCTACCTGTATTTACTTTGCTTTCCCAAGCCTAACCACACCGCTTCATCACCGCTTATCTTTACCTTCCACTCTTACTACAATGTCTGCCGCTGTTGGTATGTCCGCTCTTTCTTACTAACTATCGCTCTTATTGTTTGCATTCTGACCTGTCATTTCCAGAACCTGCCGCCGTTGCCGTCCCCGCTGAGGAAACCGTTGCTGAGACCGTCGCCCCCGTCGCTGAGCCTGAGACCACAACTGCTGTTGTCGAGCCTGCTGCTGAGTCTGCCCTTGAGCCTGCTGCTGAGCCCGCCGCTCCTGCTCCCAAGTCGACCAAGCGTCACTCTCTCCTTCCATCGGGCTTCACCGAAAAGGTCAAGAAAATGATCCACAAGGCCCTGCCAAAGTCAGAGAAATCGGCTCCCACCCCTGCCACAAAGACTACCGAGACAAAGGTGGTGGAGCCTCCTGTCAGTGAGACTAGCACTGAGCCTGCCGTAGTGGCCTCTACCGAGGTCCCCGTCTCTGACGCTGAGGCTGCTGTCGTTGAGGCTGCACCTGAGGCTGCCAAGTAGACTGCTTGTTTCCGTTCCTTGACGGCTTGTGTTTCTGTATTGTCTTCTTTCTCTCATCTTCTCAGATGCCCTTATGCTCTTTGCAGCTGCGAGCTATCTTTTCCTGACGCATTCGTGATCAGCAGCTATCGGCGCTCTTCATTTTTTCTCTTCGAGTTTGCTTCTTGCACATCGAAGCTTGTATTTTCAAGTTTGCCGGTTGCAGTTTGCCATAATTAGGGTTTTGTCTTTTTTTTTCTGGAGGCAGTTTGCTTGTTTTTGTTTCGGTCTTAGCACGACCTTGGTAATTTCTAATTAATAGTAATCTTAAGACGATCGTTGTTTCGTCGTTTGTATAGTATAATACACGCTATTCTTTTCTTTTCATATCTTATAATCGTGCGTGTGAAGAAAGCGAGACGCGTCATATTCGTCTCTGGTACAACTTTAATCTTGTTTAGCGCGATGCTGTGGCTGGATCTTACAATAGCGCAGCGCATGTGCTGAAATATCGCTTCCGAGTTTTAGCAGATGAGTACTAACAAAATACGTAATCTAACACTAAAAGCTTTATCATGATAATTTTTCAAATTTACAATTATTTAAAATTACCGTTGTTAAAAATAAATCATCATCATCCTCATCTTTAAGATCCTAAATAATGGGTGCATTATTTCAGAGAAAAACTACAACGGCAAACAAACCAACAGAGGGAAGATCACTATGAGAAAGTTAGACGAGGTATATTGCAAGTAGCAAGATATCATATGTATGCAAGTCTCTCAGTTTCATTAAATCAGTAATATTTTTAAGATCATTTGTTTATCACACAGTGTGAATATTGGTGTAATCATCGAGACTCGCATAGATGCATGATACTGAAAAAAAGAATGATCTTACCGTAAAATAGAACAGCGAAACAGAGGCGTGTGAGCACAGAAACCTATAGACTCATAACATAAGCATCTACCTAAAGCAATTCAGATATGAATGAAAGAGACAGGTGAGAGATCCGACAATTTCAAAAAAGTTTGTACACTGAAAGAGTTTTCAACATGGATCTTATGCCCGCACGTCGTTAGACTATATCTCTTCATTTCATCAACCTGTCTCTTCACTTCATCAGATTCATAGATCGGAAAATTACCTGCCAACAGTCATTAGTATTGTACTATCTCTTACATATAGAAAGAAAAGAAATGAGCGCTCATACAAGGCTGAAACTTGAATGCTTGTATATTGTCCGCATGCATTATTCGGAGATGGAAAGATGATGGTATACAAAATAATCATCGCGCATTCTTCTTCTTCTTCTTCTTCCAAATAGAAAACAGAGAGTTTGCTTACCTTTTGTTGCGTGTAGTGGTGAAGAATGAGAGCTGACATGAAGAGAAAATTTGTAGTGAGCGTGTAGGGCTCAAGGCTGATTGGTTAGGGTAATGTGATAGTATAGACGTGTTACGGTGATGACAAGGACGCGCAGATTTCTTTTACAAGTTGATTTGGCATTATGTTTATATTTCACTGTCAGTAACTGTAAAATAATTTCAGCTGTATTGCTCGTTTAATATTGTTCTTAGTTGCCTATTCACCAGCCAATAACGGATTTTCTTTCTGCTGAATTGCCGTAAAACATCCATTCAAGAACTTCCTCCCGCCGCACGACGCGACAGACAAATTTGTTACTCACTCTTTACTCTTCCCAGCAACCAACCATGTCCTCACAAGAATATCTCTCTACCAGAGACTCGTCTCCTCCTTACCTCTCCTTTGAAGCAACTGTTCTCCGAGGACTTGCCCCCGGAGGTGGTCTCTTCATCCCAACTGCTATCCCTTCTCTTCCGTCAAATTTCCTTTCTGAATGGAAAGATCTCTCATTTGAAGAGCTCGCCTTCAACGTCTTCTCTCTCTACATTTCCTCTTCAGAAATTCCTCCCGCAGACTTGAAAAGGTTGATTGCTGCAAGTTATTCGACATTCCGTACACCACGGGTCACACCTCTTTTGCCACTAGATGTCTCCAAGAAACTTTACCTTCTTGAACTTTTCCACGGCCCCACGTATGCATTCAAAGACGTTGCTCTCCAATTTGTTGGAAACCTATTCGAGTATTTCCTCACCCGTCGAAATGAAGGTAAATCTGCTCATGACGCGTCTCGTGAGCGTTTGACCGTGGTAGGTGCTACGAGTGGCGACACTGGTTCAGCGGCAATCTACGGTCTTCGGAATAAAACCGACGTCTCAATCTTCATTCTCCATCCTGAAGGCAAGGTCTCGCCTGTTCAGGAACTACAGATGACCACGGTTACCGATGCGAACGTGCATAACTTTGCTGTCAAGGGTAACTTTGACGACTGCCAGGACATTGTCAAAACATTATTCGACGACAAGGAATTCAACGACAAGCATCATCTCGGAGCTGTGAACTCGATAAATTGGGCGCGTATCCTTGCGCAAATCACCTACTACTTTTATTCGTATTTCTCGCTTGTCAAGCAGTCCGGTGAAGCAAGTCCAAAGGTGAAATATGTGGTTCCAACCGGTAACTTTGGTGATATCTTGGCTGGATTCTACGCTAAGCGAATGGGTCTTCCTATCGAGAAACTTATCGTGGCAACCAATTCGAATGATATTCTTGATAGATTCTGGAAATCTGGTGTATATGAGAAGAATCCGTCGGCACGAGGTGGCGAAGGGGCGGTTAAAGAAACATTATCGCCTGCAATGGATATTTTGATATCCTCAAACTTTGAGCGTTTGCTATGGTACTTGGCGCGCGAAAACATTGCGTCTTCAGTCATCGAAGCCGGGCAGTTTTTGCAATCATGGATGGTTGAACTCAAAACCACCGGCACAGTCACGATTCCAAAACCGGTTCTCGAGGCAGGTCTACTCGAATTCTCCAGCGAGTCCGTTTCGGATGAACAAACGATCGAAACCATCAAACAAGTCTACTCATTCACCGATAAATACATCCTAGACCCGCATACTGCCGTTGGAGTAGCTGCTAGTTTGCGCCATGTTGACGGTCAATCCACATACATTTCCTTGTCAACTGCACATCCAGCTAAATTTGGTGACGCCGTCGACCGTGCGCTTAAAGGCGTTGACGATGTATACTCATTTGAGAAGGTGCTCCCTGAAGATTTCAAGAAGTTGGAGTCGCTACCTAAAAATGTTACGCTCATCGAAAAAGCTGATGGCGAGCTCGTAAAAGCGGAGATTGAAAAAGCACTGAAGAAAGAAGGCATTGTGTTTTAATTTTTATTATTGTGTATGGCGACTTATTAAAAGTTTTAACTTTGTTTTACATACAATCATTTAGTATATGTATTTAATTCCAATATTTACAGCACGCACACTTCGATCCCCGAATTATCATCTTTTTCCAAAAAGAGCGTCAGAGACAAAACACAAATCCATGAATAAGTAAATCCAAAAAACCAAATAAACAATAAAATACACATAACATAAAGAACAAGTACTCTTTGTTTAAGAAGGTCAAGAGCACGAGAAGACCTGTGTATATGTCAACTTAAACTAAAAAACGATATAAAATCTCACAAAATATTAAAACATGGCCCAAAATAAATTATAAACGATAATGAATGGATGTTTTCAAAAAATCAAGAAACATAAGCTCCCCAGAACGTGACTATAATAGCCATGTAGCTTTTACCTTCTTGCGCAGCTATACTTGTAATTGTATAATGCCCGTCGTCACCAGCAGCCAACTCTCCTCGGCTTACGCTTTCAATCTTGTCGTCTGAAGTGAATGAAAATTTCCATCTCTGTCCGATCGGAGAATTAGTCAACGGAGCAGCGTATAATGTTCCGACGAAATTAGTGCTGTTGAGTTGCTGTGTTGATACCCGTAACAAGTATGTATTGCTATCGTCGCTAGTGATAGTCAATCCATCGACCTCATCACTAGTGTCAGCAGTAGCAGTAGACACCGACGCAGAAATAGTTGTACTACTAGCGATAATCGCAGTAGCTGATCCATCTGGACAAAACTCAATCTCCCGCAACATCGTAGGTGTTCCAGCAATGGCAGTATACACGCTCGTCGCCGTTACCTGGCTGGGATCATCCGCAACCGCAACCGTAGGGGTCGGTGCCGGCGCCTCGTCGCGCTTCAATTTCATGCCGTGACGATGCATATGTTCGAATCTTGCAGCGCGTTTAGCAGCCGCCCTGTGCTCTTCGTGAGAATGCAAGTTTTTCACTGGAACGTGAGGAAAATGTCGCTTTCCTAGTTCGGCATTGAAAAAAGGTGAGCTTTCTTCCTTAGCAAGCACTTTACGCTCGGCTATTCCGCGTTTTGATTTCCGATGCGTATGTTTCCAGATATCATCCGATACAGGAATGTCGTTGTAATATTCATCATCAGTCCAGTAATCGCGTTTCATCAACTTCGCCGCCTCATCAGAAGAGTCGTCAGATGAGTATGCGGATTCGTTACATTCTCGAACGCCGTTGGGACCAGGATAATCACAGTAAATAGTATTACCGTCGTTCATGCACGCAAGACCGGTGTAGCACTGTCGGACAACCCATGTACCCCAAACGCATTGTCCGTAAGAGTATCCATTACAAGCGAGTTCTCCATGAATGGCACATGGTGCTCCTTGAACTGGGCAACTAACTGGAGTGGTATCTGAAGAAGCGCTAGCAGATGCCGCTGAGCCGAATGTAGACACGGTCCCCGTAGGGATAACACCTTCTGAAGAAGTCGTCGTAGTGAATGGGGAATGAGGAATAAAGGTCAAGGAGTTAGAAGTAAAAGCGTAAACTGATGTGACAGCTGTACTCGAAACGACCTCAACCTCGTCAGTGCCAGATATGGTGTAGGTACTGGTAGTGGCCGGCACGGTCACAGTTGTTTCAGCAGTAGATGTAATTGCGCCAGTATCAGTCTGGGAAAAGGCTTGAGTAAAAGAAGCTGATGCCTCAGTACTATTCTCTCCACGTGAAGTGGACACAGAAGTACCGGTCTCACCAGTCTTAGATGACATAGTAGCTATACTGATAACCGCAGTAGTAGTCAATCCGTCGCCACCAACCATAGTTGTGGTAGACACACCAGCAGTAGGGAACGTAGAGTAGGCAAACGCGTTAGAAGAAGAAGCAGTGACAGCGCTAGACGGAACAGTATCAGAAGATAGAGAAGTGCTTGATACTGCAGTCGAAGTGCTTAAAATAGACGCAGTCGCTGGCACCACAACAGATGAACTAGAAGGGTACGGCGGATCAACACCACCGGAAGTAGAAACTGGAACAGAGGACGCTCTTGACACTCCAACTACAGGATAGGTGGCTGTAGACGACGGATTGGTGGTAGTTTGAGTGCTAGTAGAGGTCATATACCACGTCTGGCCCCAGTTGTCAATAGAAGACACGGTGACGAGAGTCGCAGACGAAGTAGCGGCTTCGCCTTCCCCAGCACTCCACATTCCATCGTTATATGATGTCGTAGTCGCCATGGCCTCCGACAAGGAAGAAGGCTCAAGCCAGACCTCAGCAGACGTCTCCTCCCATGCTGGAGTCGAAGTAGTCGGATAAGCTTCCCATGCTTCGGTGCTGGTGGCAGCAATAGAGCTGACTGCCCAAACATCGGTGTCACTAGCTGCAGCAGACTCTGTTTCAGGATGCCACATTCCTTCATTCGCAGAGCTGGAACTGGTCGATTCCCAAGCGACTGCACTAGAAGATGGTATTGTCTCCCACTCCGTAGGCGCTGAAGAAGCGTAATCAATTGCAGTCGACGAAGCACCCCAGGCGTCTTCAGCACTACTCGAGGTAGGTACAAACCATACGGACTCGCTGCTACTAGACGTAGCTGCCTGCCACTCAGCTGTTGAAGTTGTGTAATCGGGATTCCACATACCGTCGTTATACGAAATTGAAGTTGCACTGCTCTCGCTCGCCGTATCAGTGGCCGTAGCTGCCTCAGCGGCGCTGGTAACAGTAGCAGTCGCTGAAGAGGAAACTGAAGGGGTGTCAGTTTCAGAGTTGGCAAGCGCTTCCTTTGCAAGCTGAGCATAATTGAGACCGTTGGACCCATCTGGAATATTATTATACGCCTGAGAAGCATCCCTATACATTTGTTAGCCACAGCTAGCATAAGCCGACAAGAATAGTACGCACCACATCATTACACCACCAAAACTGGAATACGTAGACGCAAGTTGAGAAATGACCAAGCTCAAAGTATCGATATCTACATAACCAGTACCAGCAGCAGCTGAAGACGCCGGCACACCAAGATACACTTTAGCATCCCGATTGTATCCGGACGACCTTGCAAAATCATCCCATGCTGCAAAGTTAAAAGTCGTACTTGAATCATCCTCGACCCAAAAGTTGACACCGCAGTAGTTATTATAAAACTGGACAAAATAGAAGTCAAAGTACGCAGAAATCATAGCATCATTCAAAAATGAATCTGGAATAGGACATTGCGGTGCGCCAGAAATATACATGCTCTTGCCGCCCGCAGCAGCGTAAGAATCGTAGTAATCGCGCATCTTGGTAACGAAAGCTGAATATCCGACTGAACTACCACCTTCGATATCGAGGTCGAATCCATCAATCACCGCAGCGCCGAATGGCCGAGTATCAGATGTTCCGCCGCCGAAAATGTTCCACATTGTAGTCGCAAATGTTTCTGCTTCCGCGTCGTCGGAAAAGCCGTAGGATCCACTAGAGCCACCAAGAGAAAGAAGGATCTTCTTGCCATTGGTTTGACAAGTGACGATATCGGTTCTATCAGACAAGTTAGATGCTGGTAAAGTAAACAGAGGACCAAACGTACGCAATAGAAGGACAGTCAAGGAGTTCACTGTCTCCAAAGTAGCTACCTTCGCATGCACCAGCAAGATTAATAACAGGCAAACCATCTGCACCTGAAAAAACAGTAACAAACGACATAAGGATGATCTGCCCCATGAATTAGTATGCCATAAATCAACATACTCCAGGCGTCCAACTTACATCATTAGTCGAATCAGCGCAGTAGCTAGCCAATCCTTCCTGAGACCCGACAGATCCATAAGAGTTCTGTCCCCAGTACATTGCAAGATTCGAATGTCCAGCTGCATTGAAGTCTGCTTGGACTTGCTGTATCGCTCCAAATCCAAGTACGACTAGGATACCCGACGCAAGACGCCGGATATGTTTTTTCACCATAATGAGAGCCACCGGTCTACGTCAGAGCACACAAATTGTATCGAGAAGTAAAGCGACTAAGGTAAAGTAAGATCGAATGAAATATAAGCCCGAAAAGCCTGAAATGAATGTAAACGAATGACGGGAGAAGAGCAATTGAAGATAAGTTTTGGAGACGCACAAACAAAAGCAGGTTACCAGAAGAGAACGGAGAGACGAAACAAATCATCCGATACGGCACTAGACAAACTTCTACATTTTGGAAAACGACTCAAAACAGTCAAGCGAGAACAAAACGGGGCATGGGGAGGTGAAGTCTAGCGTACCACCTACGGTTGGGTACGACAAATTCTCTCAGTTAGAGACCGTACATCAAGCATCTGACTCCCAAGAAATTGGAGAATTGATACCGTCATCTTCTATCTTGTTACTACTTTGAGGAGTGAGTAAACAAAAAGCTTGGACGGAGCCGTTCAGAAGGCGCGGTAATCATAACTTTGTTGCGCATCGTTTTTCAGTTTAGGTTGCATCTTTAACCCTTTTATAGCTGAAATCTCGGGTCATCTGGTAAGCTGCGCCGCAGCTGCAATTCGCTTCGGCATAAATCAGTGGTAAACCAGGTCGTCATATTAATGGAGATTTTGATGTAGCTTTACTATTTGTTTTCAACTCTTATCGTCCAGCTATGTGTTAAACTGTTATTCCCGTTGGCTAAGACTCTCGTTAGTCGTCTTTTGGTTACGAACAGTTTATTATAAACAAAGTTTTATTAGTAGCCAAACCGGGTTGCTTAACGTTCGACTCGACGACAACATGACGCGTGTTGTGAAAAGTGGGCATGCCTTTGTGTGTTGATGCTGTTCCAAATATGCACTAGGGTAGATTGTCACCCGCGACTCAGTTGCCACGACAACTCCCGTGTCCAGAGCACGCAAAATATAAACAATGTCCTGACCATATCTGGTCAGAGAGGATCAAGAGAAGTCTGCTAGCAAATAATTATTAAACATTTCGATACATCGTATCGCACTATTAGTTACCCGACAAGTGGGCCGTCTGAGCGCATAACAATAATCTGCAGAGTGAGCTGGGAATACCCCGGCACTGCGGGAAGAGGCCAGGTCCCAACACTGCTGCCATGGCAACCGATCTCGGCCGAAGAGAACATTTGTACGACTACGTCCACTCTTTGTATGTGTAGGCTCCCAGGGAACTCCTAAACTTCAGCTAGACTTCTCATCTGGCAGGTGACCACTAAATCTAAACTACAACCTCTGACAGTGCATGCAAACCAGTACTCTGTTTATGTGAATAATATCTACATGCAAATTAGCCCACCACGTTCTACACCAGTTTTCCGACCGTCTATCATAATATCGCCATCAAATCAACCTATTTGATAGAAACCCGAAAAATATAGGGGTGGATACGATATACAAATATTTGTTATTCGTATTCGTAAAACGATTACTATAAAATGGCATGAATCTCTACGAATAAATACATGATTAATAATTAGTTATTCGTTATTATTCAAAATCATTCAACAAATGCACGTCATTATTTTATATTTTCATAGGCTTCATTACCTGTTTTTCTTGCCATGCCAGAAATTCGAAGCCAGAAGAACCTCAAAACGTTTAAACCGCAATCTAGTTTTAAAAAATTGAATAATGAATGATTACAAGAACAGGCGCTGGACTGGTAACACCGAGAAATATGAATCTTGCCAGCATATTTAGTTAGGTGCTCCAGCGACCGGAATACCGACTAAAAGTCACTTGAGCGAAGCGGAGACCGTCACTCACCTTATAGCTTAAGAATGGACGTTAATAATGCGTGAGGACGGCGGAAAAACAACTAGTCGCTGGAAGCAAGGCGAATCAAATTCGTGACTGTTGTCACCATCATGCAGGAAAAATACTGTAACGGCAAATAACAACCTGAACAGAATGAAATAGATGACATCTCATCGCTATCCAAACCAACGACGCAAGCTTGATGCAAATATTCTATACAGAAAGCTTCATCGTAGTTATTGTACTGCTGCAAGCAGAACTCTCAGATGTCTAGCACACAAGTTATCAAAACATTTGTAGGTATTCACAAAAATGCCGCCACTCCTGAGCGAAATGGTCTATAATAATAATCCGAATCGGTCAAAGTAGCAAGCTTTGCCACCATGTCTCCTTCATTGGAGCATTAAAACAAGCTGGCGCCGCAATTCTACAGCAATATTTAAGAATAACTATTTACAAAGTGCAAAGGCAATTTGATCGATTCGTCTTCGGTTACGGTCTTTGCCAAGTAGCCGCACGTGAGTAGTTCCTAGAAGGGTACTTATCGTCCCAAAACCTGAACTCTGTTTTATCAGCACTTACCCGATATCAGTACCCAGAATACAATAAGCGGTATCCGTCTTCCGTCTCCAACTGGCCTGCAACTAGGCAGTCCTTATCTGTAAGTAGATTAATTGTAGATATCGGAATTGCTAGAGCGGATTCATGGCTTTGGTCAAATATTGCGTATAAGTTATTCCGTAAGGCGGCATAAAGCCCGTTGAAATCCTACCAAAAACTCTCAAAGTAGTAGCGGCTTGAAGTTTCCCTGTCGCGCCTATCTCTGGGCATAATGACGACTCATCTTTCGCTTTCTCTGTTTCTCCTACTCGCGGAATAAGAAAATTTTTGCCAGTCCAGAATATCAACTATGAGCTCTAACATAAGTGAATTAGAGATTGAAGAGGTCTCTGAGAGTGATCACCTTATAGAGAATGGACCTATAGACCCGGCCAAAATCGAGGAAGCTGCCGACGAGGTTGAGGAAGAGGCTCTGAAAACAGGTGCTCTACTCACAATCTTCTTTTCCTTACAAGTCGGTGTTTTTCTTGCTGCTGTCGACGGAACAATTGTTGCTACTCTAACCTCCAGGATCGCATCTGAGTTTAATGCATTCAGGTCCGTTTCGTGGATTGTTACCGGTTATCTAATCTCCCAGGCTACTTTCCAGCCTTTATATGGCAAGCTTTCAGACATTTTTGGCCGCAAGCCAGTCTTATTATTCTGCAACGTGAGCGTTTCTGATACTCGCGGAGTTAAACGAGTAATTTTCTAACGGTCTTATTTCCCTAGATTGCTTTTGGTGTTGGTTCGGTTCTATGCGGTATTGCGCCCAATCTTTGGTTCTTAGTCTTTGCTAGAGTCATCGCCGGAAGTGGTGGCGGTGGATTATTTACCATGAGCGCTATCGTTCTTAGTGATATTGTGCCTCTTCGCCAGCGTGGTTTACTTCAAGGAGTTGGAAATATTGTCTATGGTAGTGGTGCCGCTATTGGTGGTGTCGTTGGCGGTCTGATGCAGGAAGCTTTTGGTTGGCGTTGGACTTTCGTTATGCAGGGCCCCATTATCGTGCTTTCTGTCTGCGCTATTCTTTTTAATCTTGATCTACCCGAGACTGAGATTGACAAACGACTACTCAAGCGTATCGATTATGCTGGATCTGCTACGATGATAATTGGATTGTGCTTGTTCTTATTTGGTGTCAGCGCTGGTGGAACCTATTTTCCCTGGACGAGCCCGATAATTGTATCTTCTCTTTTGCTGTCAATTATCTCGCTGTGTGCCTTTGTCTACATCGAGATGTTCGTTGCCCTTGAGCCCGTCATTGACATTTCCGTCGTGAAGAACAGAACGGTTTGCGCTTCTGCCCTTACTGGCTTCTGCTTGTCAATGGGCTACTTTACCAACATTTTCTACGTTTCCATGTACATGCTCACAGTCCGCGGTGTTTCTGCTACCGACTCTGGCACGACCTTAATTCCCCAGTTCTTAGGAACTGCTTCAGGATCTTTTGCGGCAGGTCTGTACATGACCCGAACTGGCCGATACTTCCCTATACAAGTCGTCGCTGCCTGTTGTCTTTTCTTTGGAATGTGTTTTATTGCTAGCATTGGATATGATACCCCGCGCCTCATAGTCTCTGCACTACTTTTCATTCCTGGATTTGGCGCAGGTCTTTATTACACCACCACACTTGTTGGGATGATTGCTGCAATCCCATTGGAGCAGCAAGCTGTTTGTACATCGGTCGTCTATGGTTTCCGTACAATCGGAGCTACCGTTGGTGTGGCTGTTGCCAATGCCATCTTCCAAAACGTTCTCATTTACCGTCTGGAAGACAGCATCACCGGACCCGGGGCTGAAGATATCATTCGTAAAGTCCAGGACAATGTCGAAGAAATTGCACTTGTACCGGATGAATTGAAACAGATTGTAATCGAGTGCTTTTTGAGTGCGTTCCACGCGGTTATGTACAACACTACATTCCTCTCGTTGTGCGCCGGAGTGGCCTCGATGTTTATGAAGGAGCATGTACTGCACAGAAGTTTACAGAAGAGCTCTGCTGCGCATGCATCCATGGAGTGAAATTTTTCAGTGTGCATGTTTGGAAACTAGTTTTTGATTTGGGAGAGATGAAACATTTGTGGAGAGCAAGGACCTTCGCAATAACTGGAACGACGAGGTAAATGAAAAACATTGTTTAATGGTTACTTGTCGGTGGGAATATGGAAGACACAAGCATTAGCCAAATTAGATAACAAAATCACTAATCATAACAATAGTCGTTTCTACTAATCATTATTATTACGTCGATTACATATATATGTGCGTAATAGATTATGGCTGGAAAATAGCTGAGTTCCCGTAAAACCCTATTCCTCGTAACGCGTCGCGTGTAAGATTGTTTGCGAACCACGACACCTGCACGGCTTCAATCTTCTATTGCCACATGCTTATGCCACTGCAAGAATTTGTCCGCTTGAGCAGAAACTTGTTTTTTTTGGGATTACTCGTGAATCTCACTCTATGAGCGGCGCCGAGCCAACCCTTTTGGAAGATCTGTTGCCGTCATCAGACGATGAGGAGTTACTGGCTTTGAGCGAAGCACCATCATCGGCTCCGTCACTGCCTCATCCTACTTCTCAGAATTCTTTAGCGGAAGCAAGTTGTGGGCCAACAAAAATGCCGGCGCATCGCCAAGTGGATCTATTTGGCCGTGCGGTAGGTGTAGCTGCTGGGATCATTGCACGCAACACAAGTGCATTCGTAACACGCGGCTCTCCTGAATTCGTGCCCCTATATTCGATTCGACCAGAACGATCGCATCATACGCTTATTTCAACAGCTGTTAAGACTTGGGTATATCCTACGAACGTGGCAGTGCGTGATTATCAACGCAACATTTCAGAAAAGGCAATTCTTACGAATACACTGGTAGCACTTCCGACTGGTCTAGGAAAGACTTTGATTGCTGCTGTTGTCATGCTTAACTACTATCGCTGGACAACAGACTCTAAGATTGTGTTTATGGCACCAACACGTCCACTAGTCACCCAACAAGCTGAAGCATGCTACAAAATTGCTGGTATCCCCCGTGACGACACCGCATTGTTCATTGGACCATCAGCTAGTCCGGCTGTTCGAGCACCGATTTGGCGGGAAAAAAGAGTGTTTTTTGCAACACCCCAGATTGTGGATCATGATTTGAAGAGCGGTGCGCTGGATCCGAAGAAGGTGGTGTGTTTAGTTTTTGACGAAGCGCACCGTGCATCTGGAATGTATTCATACGTCAAAATCGTTGATTTTATTAAGCGCTTTAGTGAAGAAGTTCGCATTCTTGCGCTGTCTGCAACTCCTGGTCCCACGATTGCAGCCGTGCAGAATGTCATATCAAACCTCGCGCTTTCTCACGCTGAAGTGCGGACCGAAAGAAGTGACGACGTCAGCGGATTTGTGCAAGGTACTGAAATCGAACATTTCCCTGCTCATCTGAATGCTGAAGGTCAAGAACTTCTGTCGTTGTTTGGTTTAGTGCTACAGCCGTTGCTTACCGAACTGAATAACGCCAACGTCTATCATGTGCGTAATCCAGAGAAAATTTCGCAGTATGGATTGGTCAAGGCTCGCAGTGAACTGCGACAGCTAGTTGCAGCTCGAGGAATGCATGAGAGTATGATGTGGAAATCGGACAAAATACTTGCATTTCTCACGACTTTAGCCCACTCGATTGCTCTACTCAAGAACCACGGAATAAGACCATTCTTTGACTATATAGTTAATTGGGAGAAGTCACAGCAAACATCCGAGTCAGGGAAATTAAAAAAACTGGGAAAATACGCCTCCTCTGTGATAAATAAAAAGGAATACAAAATGATGATTACGAAGGCTAAAGCATACATAGATCAGGGTGTCTCTAGCCATGAGAAGGTTGATATGTTAGTTGCAACGATGACTGAGTATTTCAGTCGCGAAGATGTGGTGGCTAGCCAATCAAAAGTTATTGTCTTTTGCGAGTACCGGTCGTCCGCAGCAGAGCTGCAGAGAGTATTATCTGAAGTTGAGAATGTCAGACCTCATTTATTTTTTGGTCAGAGTGCCTTCAAAGATCAACGAAATGAGGAAATTGGCCAAGGTATGTCACAAAAGGAACAACAGAAGGCAAGTTATAAATCTTTACAAATTGGTATTTATTTTACTAATAGGCTTGTAGGTGCTTGACGAATTCAAAGCCGGAACCTACAACACTCTTATCGCTACTTGTATCGCCGAAGAAGGTCTTGATATTGGGCAAGTAGACATGATTGTATGCTACGACGCAACTGGTTCACCAGTCAGAGGTTTACAACGGATGGGACGAACCGGAAGATTTCGTAAAGGAAGAATTGTCTCACTTCTTACGGATTCAGAACGTTTGAAATTCGATCAGGCAATGGAGAAATATCAAAATATTCAAGATTCGATAAGTGATTTGACAAATTTTGAATTTACCCCATGTGCACGCATATTACCTGACAACATAACTCCTGAAATCGACTTTCGAACGATTCAAATCCCCCCAGAAAACGAGTGCGAACCCGTCGTCACAACAAATGCAAGTAGGAAAAAGCGCGTGAAAGCTCCACCTAAAAAATACAACATGCCGGATGGCGTTGAGACATCATTCACCACTGCATCCGATTTATTTAATGAAGGAAAGAAAAGAGGAAGGCCAAGAAAGTCACAAGAGAATCTTTCATTTGGATCGAGTGACTGCGAGAAACCTTCTTCAAAGCGCCGTTCTCTGGGCACGTCACCTTTGAAAAAATTGGCAAAGGCTAAAAGCGAGATGCCGCCAGATTACGGATTATTGACAGAACAACAAGTTAAAGAACTGAAGACGCGATATGGCCAAGCTCTGGAAGCAGACGATAGTCATAGCCTTGCAAAAGAGTATGATCCCGTGCAAAGTATATCGCGAACCGCTAAAGGCAGCGCAATCGAAGCTCGCATCGGCAAGTCCAAAAGAACTGAACAAATCGAACAATTTGTAAATGCGGTACGATCTGGTAGTACTTTTGAGAAGATGCCTGAGGATGAGTCTCGACAAGCTGTTGATTTAGCCAAGGTAGATGGAGAGTTTGTCGAAGATATCATTGCCAGGATGGAAAAAAAGCGGATAAAAGATATGATTGAGGTCGACTTTGAGATACCGTCTTTCAATTTCACCCAAAACACGGATAGGACAGACATGTCTAGCGATGATGATATAACCGACCTTTCACAACTGAGATTTGTAAAGAAAGAATAAGTTCTTCAATCTTGTGTACACTTTTATATTATATCATACAATATCGAGGATTTGCCAAGCATTTTTAAAAAGTTTTATAGGCGCCATTTATACAAACAAGGAAACAATTTAGTAACAAAGAAAATACAATAGAATCATAAAACCAATGTCATTTCTACTTCCGTGATCCTGCACGCGCACTACCTTTCTTTTGCTTTTTAGCCACTGGCGCTTCCTCATCGTCATCCGCAACATCCCTTTCTCTACCTTTGATTTTGATACCCTCGACTTCACGTACAACAGATGTGATTAGAGTTGAGCATCGTCGCGAAATCTCGAGCGGTGTGCGCGATAAGAAAAACCAATCAAATCTGAACATAGGTGAAGATCGGATGGCATCACGAAGCAGTTCGTAGAGATTCTCACGATCCAGCCCAAGCTTATCTAATTGAACAAGCAAGAATCGATCTTCTTCCTCGGTATAGACTTTTTTAGAATTGTTCACAGGGTATATAATCTGCAGCTGCTGCAAAGGCGCCTTATAGCGATTGATCTTTTGACGAAGGAGTTTTTGCTGGTGATTGAGCTTTCGGGTGCGTTCCTCTCCTGCTTCAATCTGAGCGATGTATTTGTCGTAACCTTCAATCTCAGTATATCTATCCCAGAAGACTTCGCTGTATGTCTTGACCTCATCAAATGTCTTTCCTTCAAATTCACTAGCGATTCCTTCAATGTTCTCGCGACCGTACTTTGCATTCAACTGAATAAAATGCGTGAAATCTCGGCGTGACCAATTGCTAAAACCATCATTTGCCAAAGCTCTTTTCTCTTCTTCTTCTTCTTCGGTCAAAGGCTCAGCCTTGTCAATCTCACTCTGCTCAAATTCGCGCTCAGCTTCACGTTCGTCTAAATCTTCCTCGTCGCCATCAGGCAAGGGAACCTTGTAACCGTGCTGCTTTCTAAAGTAAGCGGTTTCCTTGTTGTGAAGTTCAATGAGACGCGGAGGATAAAATTGGTGATCTTGAGTATGTATTTGTTTGGGAGCGCGAGGAGCTTTAGGGGCACCAGCAGTCCGGCCTCCAGTCTGCAGTACACCCTTATAGTATTTGTCCACAGAATAGGTTTGCTCTTTTCGCTCACGCTTCGAAGGCTCAATCCAATTAAATTGAACGCCTTGCTTGCGTTTCGCGAAATCTTCTCCATTCCACTCATATGCAGAGTCGCTGGTAAATTTCTGCAAATCATCGAGGCCAAGTTTAGAGTATCTGGCATTCAGCTCAGCGGTACGAGTTTCTGACTTCTTCAAAATTTCATCAATATCATCCATGGCGGTCACAGAGGCACCACCTTGCTGGATGACAACTTGTGCACCATGCTGAATCATCGTGAGCAGCTCATCTTTAGAAGCAGAATTTTTCGCGGCGTTCTGAGTCCGTCCTTGCTGAATAACTAATTGATCCAAGCGCAGTTTTTGAGCAGCACGCTCGAGAACCTTTTCTTCAATAGCATTTTCAGTCACAAATCTGAAAACGACGACTTGTTTTGTCTGACCAATTCGGTGGGCACGATCCATAGCTTGCAAATCCGCTTGTGGGTTCCAATCCGAGTCATAAAGAATAACAATGTCAGCACTTGTAAGGTTGATTCCCAAACCACCCGCACGAGTAGTGAGTAAAAACACGAACTTCTCGGATCCAGGCTTGTTGTACTCGTCGATGGCAGCAATTCGATCCTCATGAGCGGTGGACCCATCAATGCGACAATACTCATACTCTCTGAATAGACAGTAGTCCTCAAGGATATCAAGAAGTCTGCTCATTTGCGAGAAAATAAGAACACGAGAGCCTTGTGCCTTAAGGCGCTTGAGAAGTTTGTCAAGCATCATCATTTTGGCGGCATTCTGAATCAGGTGCTCGTCGGTGGTATAGGGCGGCCCAGGTTCAGCGCCCTCGAAAAGATACGGATGGTTACAGCACTTACGAAGCTGCATGACAATATTTAGCAGTCGTGTCTTTGATTCCCGCTTGCCACCAGCACCGTTGACAGCATCAATATCCTTCTCCAAAATTTTCTGATACCACTTGACTTGCATTTCCGACATACCAACGTAAACGTTGATTTCTGGATAACGCTGTCAATAAATATATTCAAATAAACGATGGAGGTTTTCAACTTACCTTTCTTAGGTAGCAAAGATTTTTCTACATCAGCCTTGACACGTCTCAGCAGGAAGGGTCTCAGAACTTTGTGTAATTGCTGAACCACAGTATCCTGATCAGAGTTCTGACTTTCAAACCATTGGTCGAACACATTGGAGTCCGCGAACACATCAGGAAGTAAAAAATTCAACAACGCCCACAACTCATGCAAGTTGTTTTGCAAAGGAGTCCCGGTAATCAGAAGACGATTACGGGAATTGAACACTCGAATAATTTGAGAAAGCATAGAGTCTTCATTCTTGATTCGATGCGCTTCATCCACAATGATATATTCCCAAGCAAATTTGTTAAGATGTGTTTTCTCGCGCAAAATCATTTCATAAGAAGTAATGCAAACGTCAAAATCGCCGGTCAACAATCTATTGCTGATCAAATCGGCTCGAGCCTCTTTCTGACCTTGCAGAACAAGAACATTAACATCTGAGGTCCAGTGCGCAAATTCGCGAGCCCAGTTGTCTAAAGTCGACTTGGGTACAGCGACTAGATGAGGACCCTTGACGTCTTTGACGTATCTCAAATATCCTAGGAATGAAATGGTTTGCAAGGTTTTACCTAAACCCATCTCGTCGGCTAGGATACCTGAAATTCCATTCTCATGGAGCTGAATCAGCCAATTGAGACCTTGGACCTGGTAGTCTCGCATTTTTCCGTTAATAAAAGAAGGAGACTCTGTGAACACTGTAGCTTCAGTTCCATCCTCTTCCTCACCAAGCATAAGCTCTGCGTCTTCTTCTTGCTCTGTCTTGCGATGACGTCGATCAATATTGGCAACTTTTTTGGGACGACCACGCTTGGATGAAGTGATAGCATCGGCAGCATCTGCTTCTTCGAGAATCTCTCTGATTTCTTCGTCATTCTGGGCCCGGATATCGATAAAATGACGGAAAAGATCTATACGATATTAATTATGCTTTCCTGGCACAGTTCAACAAAACTTACCAGTAAGTCCAATCAAGTAGCGGAATCGACGAGCAGAATCAATGATCTAAAATGCCTTAACATAATTGTAGGAGTAGAGAACAATGCGAAATAACACACCTTTTGTCTGTCAAGTTGCTTTTTTTTAGTTAAAAGTTGTTCTTTTGACTTGGCCTTAGTTTTCTTCTCAGACTCAGACTCCTATCGCATAATTAGTATTAGCATAACCATAGGATAGACAGTATAAAGCAGTTTGAAGACATACGTAAGCCTGCTCTTCAACGTCTTCTTCGTCGGAAGGTGGCGCGCTAGACGCGTCTCGCTCGGTCGCAGAAGGTGGTGCCATAGTACACGACCTCACTAACAATTACAGTCCAAAGTAAAGTAGCCTGTATGAGATTTATATTCAAATATTGAATCTAGTACGTAAGCTGCAACAGGAATATCGAGAGAGATAGGATTGGTGATGAGAAGTGAGAAAGGGGCGGGCACACCACCGTAAGGAACCGCACAGAGTATTGACGCGCCGAAGGTGCATAAATGTTGCAATAATTATACCATATACGGCTATACATTATGTTAGTCTATAAAGATATCAAAACACTTCCACACTTATGCTAGGCGCCGCACGTGAACCGAGAGCCTCATGACTATGCCACGGTCAAATTCTCAGTTAGACTCACATTCAGAAGCAACAATATCTTTAGACCATATGGATTCACCTGGAGACGATTCACAGCTTTTAGCATCATTTAAAGAGGCGGCTCTGAGCGTCACGAAGCTGTACCGTGCTGCTTCGCGCGATATCGCTAAAGCAAGAGAGAGAGGCTACAGAGAAGCTATCGATGATGTGCTGTCAGTAATCGCTTCCGGACAGGATATATACGAATGGGCTTTAGCAAGCAAATATGCATCTGAGAACGAAGAAGAGAAATTTGATAGAAAGACGTCGGCTAAATCGCAGCATCCACACTCCGAAAAGCGATCACAGCAGTCATCGCCAACCGATAGAGTCAACCAACAACCAGATTTACATGCACATGTACAACAGCTACAGCAGCAACCTCAGCGTCCTGTGGGAATGGATTTTCAGATGGCCGATGGCGAGTTCACGTTTCGCTCCGAGCTACAGCTTGATCGGTCATACCAATTACCGTCCAGCGCATCTGTGCAGCAGAACACAAGAGATTATTTGATGATTGCACCAGAGGATGTTTTGTTTCATGCTGTTTCTGCTCAGCTTGAAGAAGAACAACATATTGCACAGCAAAATCAATTGGCGCAGACTCAAGTTGCAAATGACCAGAATAGCATGGACATCCAAACCCATCAGCATCAAAGTATATCAAATAGCGGAGTATTCGGAAGTATGAAACGACGGCCTCTAGACTTCGAAGACACAACAAGCCAAGAATCGGAATATAAAAGATTTCGGTCATGATTGCATATCACATTTACGTATCGTTTATATGACTGTATAAAGAGCATTTGCGCCGGATTTTGTTGTCGATCATATCATTTATAGGGTTTTGGGTTTATCCATTAATAATTGCATGTATATTTATTTATATATATATAATCAGTAAAACATTTTCCACAACTACAAATTAGTTTAACTCGGAAAGTAGGAATTCAGTGATGACGTCCATGTAGTAAAAGGACACGAAATGGCCCGTATCTTGCTGATGATAATAAGATATATCGTTGTTAGGTCCATATTTCTCGATCCACTCCTTTGAAAACCTGTCCGGCACCACAGTGTCTTTCTCACCGTGCAATATCAAAATCTTTTTGTTCTTGATATGCGTCAGTAACTCATCTCTTTCAAGAAACAGCTTTTCTAATGATTTAGGCCATTCAGGAGTGCCTGCCGGGATTTCGGCCACAGACTTATATCCACCAAGTCTATCAATCAATAGATTGGTCATGCTAGTGCTGCCAACAATTGGAATGGCGACCTTGATCTTTGGCTCCTGGGCGAGCATATTCCAAGTTACATGACCTGAAAGCGAGACGCCAGACATGATGAAGTCCTTAGGGGCGAATATACCGACGGTATATGATTCAAGGAATTTGATGATAGTTCGCACGTCCTGGCCGATTCCATCTAAATACAGTTTATCAGGATACTAATTAGGAGAGACTATTGATGATATGTACTAACCAACCATGGAAAGCATATCTTGCCTAAATAAAAAAACTCCCAATTAATAATTTTCAACCCGGCCTTGGGATAAGATGCAGCTTACGCATGAGTAGGATTTCCTTCATCCCATTGCTTGCTATATATGGCATTAGCGGAAATTTTCAAATTCGCCTCCGGGCATCTCACATAGATACCGTATCAATGGCCCGAGTTCCGTGGTTTCTGTTATCCATAGTGAGAACGACGAAACCCTTAGCATGGCCAATTTGATCAAGATTGTGAATCAATTGATGAGCCAAATTAGCAGAGTCAACGTGAGATCTAGTACGGCCATGGCAGGAGATCAAAACAGTGACGTTATTGCGCTGAGATTCTGTAAGTTCTTTTACTCCGTAGAGATAAACAAGAATGCCAGCGATATTAACGGTAGTCTCCGAGGCACGAGGAGTAGACTCCGGCAGAGCAAAGCGGGTGTGCAAAAATTCTGGGGCGACCATTTCTGCTGATGAAATGGCCCAAAGTAATCTCTAGACGGATATCTAAAATTAATAAGATGCTGGGTCACGATAAGTCGACTATCGGAGCACTTTGGCCCACACATGAAAATGAGCCGCACCACTTGAAAGGGGACTTGCAATACGTCCTCAAGATCGATTTAGCCTGCCATTCCCTCAATCGAAATTAACATGGCTTCACATCTTCCTGCATCACCGACCGCCTCTAAGGTTCCTCAGTCAGAGGTTGAACGTCCTATGAATCCGCTAATAGCCGCTCATCTTGATCCCATCGCCAACCAATATGGTGCGATCCCAAAACCATCTACCGGCACATCGTCATCAGCCGCTGCCCCGTCGGTAGCGGCTAAGGGTTCGACAACTTCAATCACTACCAGTTCAGGAACAGCTGCTCGACAGCCCTATAAGTCGTTTCGGAAGAAATATCGAAAATTGCGGTTGAAATTCGACGCAGTCATGCGCGAGAACGAAGATCTAGTCAACCTTGACGTTGCAGCTCGAAGAACCATTAAGAGACTCAACGCTGAAAATTCACGATTACTCGATATGTTGATGGATATGTCAGAGTCTGGACATATAGAGCAGCAGCTGATTGTGCAAGGAATAGATGTCGAGGGAACCCATCCACAAGAGGTTGAACGCAATCAGAAAATTTCTAGTATCCTAAATTTGTCGCCTTCTACAAAAGTCTTTACTAGAAATGGGGAGAATGGCGTTACAAAACATGGAGATCCTCATGGCCATGATCATGAGAATGGAAACCATAGTTATTTAGCGGAACAGATGCTGATGCTGCAAAACGACTACGAGTCGGATTATTAAAGCGTATGGGAATCGGCGTTTGTGTATATTTGATTTGTGTATATATAGCATGGAATACGATGTCAATCTATGGAATAGAATACATATGAAAAGACCCCGCTGTCTCACAGAAAGTTGGCAATTAAGAAAACGAATGCTAAGACAGAACCATATCCTTTCGGCGAGACTTCAGCAGCAGCACCAGAAGAACTAGACGTTGCGCTTGATGATGTCGAGGCGGAGCTCACACCAGATGAAGTTACCACCGACATCATGGACGACGAGGCCATACTTGTACTGACCAAGGTCGACGAGCTCTTGGTTTTTGAGGCAGCTGATGAAGCCGACGCAGCCGATGCAGCAGCCGCAGATGTCTGCGCACTTGTAACATCACTGATAATAGTAAACTTCTCTGAAAAAGTTACTGTATCCTTGTCATCGGTGCTGACAATCTCAAAATAATAATCCGAACCCATTGCAGTACCTGATGGAATAATATATCCGATATTGCCCGTATTTTCAATAGCGGTAGCCACTGTCGAGATATTTTGTAGAGAGCTCGTACTTTCTCCTTGCATCAAGTAGATATTCACATACGGAACTTCTTCGTTTAGTTTCCAAGTAAGAACCATTGTACTTCCAGCTTCGTATTTTTGACCTTTAGTTGGATAGTAGGTTATTGACTTAGTGGAATTTGAGATTGAAAAAGCGCCCGAGTAGTAAGCCTGATCTTCGTCAGCCTCTGAAATGAGGGATATCACGAAATTGTCTCCCTCTGACACATTGGTTGGGACACGCCATGTAATTGCGCCCGTATCTTCAATACCGGTAGCAATTGTATAAAGCACAGTATTCTCGTCCTTATCATTCTCGAGGTAGAAGGAGACTAACGACGAAGAAGCTGCTGTAGAATTCCATGAAATGACAGCGGTTTGCCCGGCAGTAACGACGTCACCATCTAGCGGAGCAGTAAATATATATTGTGCTTGCCCTGTTGCAGCAAAAGCATAGCTAGCCGCCGAAAGAATGGGCAGCACAGGCGAGAAAAAATGGAGTAGCAGCATTTTTAGTTGCGAACATTTACATATTACATAGAACCATAGTTGAAAGCCCCAATTATATGGCTGCTGCCGCACTAGATCAAGACGGGTATTATCTCATGCGAAACGGGTTTTATAGGGTTTTATAGGGTTTTATAGGGTTTTATAGGGTTTTATAGGGTTTATAGGGT